>WNHD01001512.1:19085-29888 GCA_011057455.1 Ganaspis sp. Gsp50 | reverse complement strand
TATTATATATTATTTACCTAAGGTGAAGATTATCGATAAAAGATACATGATCCACTGGATGCCAATCGAGGGAATAAAAAACTGCATCAAAAGGCACAGTTTCTAATATACGATTTATTGGTTCAATAACTTCCGAGCCATCGTGTTGAGCAGCACATTTTTGTATATTAAGAGAACCGCTTATAAAATCGTTCTGCACGTCAACAATCAGAAAAGCACTTTTTGGCCTTGTGCACACTTTAATCCAACGATTCCAACAAACCTGCATTTAGAAATCAACTCATAAACAAAAAATGCAAAATAATTAATTTCAGATTCTATCCTATAATTCATTAATCTATAATAAATTTTTGTTCCCTAAAGACTTCCTTTACTATTCTATTTTTTTACTTTTCTTTTTTACTTTTCTTGTTTTTACTTTTCTTTTTTTACTTTTCTTTTTTTACTTTCCTTTTTTTGCTTTCCTTTTTTTGCTTTTCTTGTTTTTACTTTTCTTTTTTTACTTTCCTTTTTTGCTTTTCTTTTTTACTTTTCCTTTTTTACTTTTCTTTCTTTTTGCTTTTCTTTTTTTACTTTTCTTTGTTTTGCTTTTCCTTTTTTACTTTTCTTTTTTTACTTTTATTTGTTTACTATTCTTTTTTTTGCTTTTCTTTTTTCTTTTTCTACTTTTCTTTTCTCTGCTTTTCCTTTTCTTTTTACTTTCCTCCAAATTTTTTCTCGTTCCGTTAATTATTGAACAATTCAAACGTAATACTATTTACGCTAAGATGCATATACATAAGTACCTCGAATTCTCTTCTGTCCAGCAAACCGTCACCCTTGGTATCAAACACTCCGAAAATGTCTTTCAATTGCTGCTCCTCGAGTTCGTAAACTTTTCCCCGATCATTGCGAAAAAGAGCTCGACAAATAAGTTCGAATTCCGCCAATGAAAGAAATCCATCACCGTCTTTATCGAATGCAGTAAAACACGCGTCCATGATGCTGCATTACTTTTTCGTATCCAAGAAGTTTGTGTAATCGATACTCACATCCTCGTGCAAAATTTCTCACACAACGATGCACATAAACTTTCACCTTTCCCTCATTATTGGCATTTTGAAAAAGCACGATATAAGAAATGGTTCAATAATTTCTTCAGCAAAGTTTCAGTAACATAAAGTCCTAGAAAAATCGCAGATGACGTAAAATTCGGGAAAATCGTCTCGTATGATGGAAGATAAAGATAGTAAAAAGTTGAGTAATATGAAACACAGATGGATGATTATAAATTACAGATGGTAAAGTGCAGATCGTAGATAAAGTACAGATCGTAGCTAAAGTGCAGATCGTAGCTAGAGTACAGATCATAGATAAGATCGTAGTTAAAATACAGATCGTAGCTAAAGTACAGATCGTAGATAATTATTAAGTGGTAGATAATTATAAAATTCAAGATCTGTGCAAAAGTAAATAACTTTCCTTTAATTCTTGTCAAAAGCTTATAAATTATTTCTGAATCGAAGACATTTATTGGTTGAGTCTTTGGTGCGTCAAGAGAGCTACGTCTACCATAATTTCCGGAAGGAGAAGCTCGCTAATATTGTATTTCATAGATTCTTCGTAAGCATATGTTACGGAAGTATCAGTCAAAAATAAATTGCATTCGGACAGTATGAGAATGCAATTACGTAAACGAGAACAAACGTCTCTATCCTTTTGTGAAATTCGTGACAAATCTTGGGTAAAACCTCCTTCGGATCGATCAGTTTCTGATGTATTTGCTCCTATCCAAATGTATCCGTTATTGCCGAGGATTAAAGTCGCTCCATTCGCCAGATTGTGATAATGCGTCTTTTTTCGCTTTATTAGACCTGGGGCTACTTTTAGCATAATACCTTGAGACAATTTTCCGTATTTAAGAACTCGAGTGTGTAAAGAAAGAGATCCATCCACAAATATGCTTTGCACTTCGGCACAAATCAAATCTCCTTCCTGTAAATATCGACGCATAGTCTGCTCATCCTCAACCGATCTTCTTCTCTGTCAAGAAAAAATGTTTAATGGGTTTTTATTCTTTTCATTCCAATTTTTGCAAGCTTTTTTCATTCTTTTATAATTCTTTTATGAGAATAATAATTAAGAATTAATGAGAAATAATATGAAATAATAAGAAATAATAAGAAATAATAATAAATAATAAGAAATAATAATAAATAATAAGAAATAATAATAAATAATAAGAAATATAAATAAATTAAAAAAAATGATAAGAGATAACTATAAATAATAAAAAACAATAAAAAAATAATAAGAAATAATAGAAAATAATAAGAATTTTATAATGTTTACTTAAAATCGGTGATGAATATAGATGGATTTATTTTCCGAAAGTACATGACAGAAACTTGAAACCATTTTAAAATCTACAACTGATTAGAATTAATCTTACCAACTCTCCTCCAGGTAAATTAACACTAGAAAGAAGAAGTGCAGAGTCCAATTTTGCATTTGTATCTACTTTCCATCTCTTCTGCTGAACTTCTGTGATTCGACCAACAATAACGTCACCAATTTCTCCCTGATAACGAGTTTTAAACGGCTTTATTGAAATCAATTTATTTACTCTTTCCAAAACGCCTGCTACTGAGGAACGTAAAGTTTTGTGTTCATCCACATAAGTGCCGTGGCCTCTGTTAAAATATCGAAAATTATTTATTCATCCAATTTTATCAATGCTACCTTTTTAAAAATCAGTATTATCACGATAACCTATTCTCAATATGTAGAAAAAATAAAGAAAACGCAAGGGAAAAACTAAAATCAAAGAAAACGGAAAAAACTAAAATCAAAGAAAACGCAAAGGAAAAACTAAAATAAAAAAAACGCAAAAGGAAAACTAAAATCAAAGAAAATGCAAAAGGAAAAACTAAAAATCAAAGAAAAGTATTAAATGGAACGAAAGGTAATAGGTATTTTACAGGTGATTTGTTAAATGGGGACAATTGTTCGGTTTTTTAAGGAAAAGAGAGGTTATAGTGCAGACTTTCAATAATGTCGCATAAATATATTCAAAGCCCAATTTTTGTTCACAAAGGACTTACAAAATACCTCAAAAAGTCCCCTTGAGTGGAAACCTCTTCTCCAGGTGTAAAAAATCCCATTTGAACTTCTTGGTTTTGAAAAATACCCATGTCAACTCTGTCAACCGCTAATCGTGTAATTATTCTCGGTATATTATCTTCAGCCATTGTTTTTTTTGTACTTTTTTCAAAATGTTATTCAATAATGCATATACTCAAAAATGTGGGGTATTCAAAATGTCTAAACGTTTAGAATTACATTAATTTCTTAAACATAAACAAATTTAACCTGAATTGTGAAAACACGTGTTTACAAAATTTAAACACTTTGAAGTTGCGGATGTCGAATCGAGATAAATTGAATTTCAATATTTCGAATGATCGATATAAGAGGCGCGATAAATTCAAAATATTAAAATTTCTTAATCTGAATATATTCCTTTTTCATTAAAATAATGAAAAAGAATACTCCTGCAGAGGCCATTAATGGATTTTTTATAATTTTTCAATAGTCACTACTATTCGTAGTTTATTATAAGTAGAAAATGCTCATTGCTCCAAGCAACTCGAGTGCGTAATCATGAAACGTCAAAAAATAGGTTATCTGTCAAACGAGGAATTTAATTCACTTTTTCTTTATCTTTCACTCATTCAGGTTTGTTTATTTCCACAAAATTGAATAAGTTTTAAGTTCTTTTAATCAAAATGAGCGGTAAAAACCAATTGCCAGATCTAGATAAAATTTTTCGAGAAGAGGACGATGATGGTTTTTTACCTTCCGGAGGGTGAGATCATATTATAATAATAATTGATAATTAAGTGATTCTTATTTTCCTTAAGAAGGATATTTGCTAAAAATGAGTACAAAATCAATACTAAATCAATTTTTAGTTCATTGTTAAAACAGTATTTCTATTGTTTTTGAAACAAAGAAACATAACCTATAAAATTGTTTTTTTTTTAGCAATAAGAGATGAATAAAAAATGTATTTCTGTTAAAAATTTTAATGTAGTTCTAGACTGGCTTCAATATTTGGTGTTTCTACAAATAAACCACAAACCAATTTAAATCCTCAACACCAAACTGTATCAACAAAACAAACAAATGTTGCATTATCTCAAGAATCGAAAACTGAAGTTATTATTGCAAAAGCTGTGCATGCTTTTAAATTGTAAGTATTTTTGCATGTTTTAAAGAAGATTTCGCAGAATTTTACAATTGAAAATATGTCCGTTATTAATTAAAAATATGTTCGTTATTAATTATGCTTTATACTAACTAGTTCTTGTCACAAATATTTTATAGTTAAAGATAAAATGATTTTTTGTCACTACTGTCATTTTTTTATAATTAATTAAGTTTTAAATGATTCTTTTTTTACAGACAAAATGGCCAATACACACCGATCGGTAAACTTGGCATCGCTTTAGTAGGCAACGTTTCTACAAAATCATATCAACTGATTTTGTACAAAAGCAAACAAGAGCACATTTCCGTGGTTTCCATAACTCCAGACTTTTCTTATACCGTACAGGCAAATAATTATTCAACTTATTATGACGCTCGAAAAGAAAACTGGTCCATTCTGTTTGAAAGTCTCAAGGAATGCATCGAATTTGCAAGAGAAATTGGTTTATCAAGATATCAATCACGTAAAGAGAAAACGAATTCCCTGATTTATCAGGATTTGAATGCACCCGAGAAGAACATCACAGCCAAAGAAGGAGACAAAATTTCTGTAAAATATATCATCAACACGGAAATTATGCAGCCTCTGAAAAGTAATTTTACAGCTGAATTAACCATGTCTGTAGAAATTTCCTCGGACGATAACTGGGAAAGAATTTTATTAGGAGCGACCAAAAATTTGAGAAGAATGTTGATTTTACCACCTAGTAAACAGGTAATTTGAAATTGAAAAAAAGGATTTAATAAAAAAAAGGCTTCCCTATGAGGAAGCAAAATGAATTAAAGCAATTGTGATCCTTACAATGATGATGCACTTACAATTGTCATTACAAAATTGTCATTACAATTAATTTTGCAATTAATGAAATTATTAATTTTATTCGTAACATTTTATTTTCTCATGAACAGATCAGTCTAGGACCCGGTTTTCCAAAGGAAAGAGACATCGTTCTTGAAATTGAAATAATAAACATAGAGAGTGAGGAAATTGTGAAAATTCCTGAACCGAAACCTCCAATTCCGTCTAGTAAGGCTGCTATTTTATCGAGAATGGCAAAAATGGGACAATCTATTCTTCCGAAAACTTCTATTTCTACGACTACTGATTCCGAAGATACTGAGGTAGTTTTTAGAGAAAATCATATTTGTTTTTTTATTCAATTAATGTAATCAATTCAATTAATGTATCGATTGGATTTTAATTTAAATATTTATTCCAGGATGAGGTAAAAAAAGATCGAACAGTCCGACACAAAAAGGTGAGAACACTTTTTTAAAACAAAACAAAAATATTTATTTTATTTATTTGTTTAATGTAAAGTATGTACAAATCATAAAATAAGGCAAATGAATAATATAATTTTACAATAATAATCGAATAATAATAATCGAATAATAATCGAATAATTATTCGATACAAATAGCGAATTCACGAAGTAATAAATATTACTAATTATTATGAAGTAATACATTATTATTACTAATTATTACGAAGTAATAAATTGTTATTACTAATTATTACGAAGTAATAAATTGTTATTACTAATTATTATGAAGTAAAAAATTATTACTTCGTGAGCGAATCTAATGTTATAAAAAATATATTCCAGGGAGAATTGTCTGAATCTAGTCCTTCGAAAAAACAGTTTCAATCTGCCCAAGAATTTGTGGAATCGAGTAATAATTTACAAAAAGTAGTTAGAACGAAACATGCGTTACCTTCTGTTCCAAATACACAACAATCTTTAATTCCAATGGTTTATACTCCTCAGTGGTCTCCAACTCAAATGCAGGTAAAGTAAAACAGATATAAAATTCAAATAATGGATTTTAAAGCAAATAAAAACAGTTTTGTATTTTTAATATAATAGCCTCAGTATGTGACGATGGATGGTCAAACTTTTCCTGTAGCTCAAACTTCTGTTGCTCAAACGATACCCGCAGTTCTGGATCCAAGTTTAAATATATTTTTAGCTGAGACGAGAACACAAAATACTGAAATTCGAATGGGAATGTCTAAAATTTCTGATAATATTCAAAAATTATTGGATAAGGTATTTAAAGTTTTTTTTTGTAAAGTTATTAAAGAATTCTGAAGTGTTTTTAAACATAAAAGTATTTTTAAGTGTTAAAGTACTTTAAAGCATTAAAGTGTTAAAATATTAAAGTGCTTTGAAGTATTTTAAAGCATTAAAGCATTAAAATATTAAAGTGCTTTGAAGTATTTTTAAGCATTAAAGCATTAAAATATTAAAGTGCTTTAAATTATTTTAAAATATTAAAGATTTTTGTAAATGTATTTTAAAAGTTTAAATTCAAGTATTAAATTATATGTAATTGAAACAAAATTATCTTTTTAGTTTCATAATTTGGAACTTCAAAATGCCTCATCTCCGAGCAATGACAAAACTATGGAAAATACTTTAAAGATGATTCTTTCAATGAATGCACCTCAAGCGGAGACGAAAAATATTTCTTTCTCAAATTCTAGCGATTTTGATAGAAAAAACCCATTGACTGATCAATTACAAGAGACTATTGTTGCCAAAGAAGAATTAAAAAATACGAGAGGTATGATAATATTATTTACATATAAGTCTACAAACTCATTTAATTATACAAATATTTGCAAATTGCATTGTTCCAAAGTTTATTAATGAATTTATAAAATAATTATTAACTTGCCCTTGAGTGGGTTGAAAATTATATAGATTGTAATATAACTTTTTTAAAATATTTGTAGAAATCATAAACATTTCCAAGGAGGAAATAACGAAACTTAAAGAAGAGAAAAGTGATTTACAAGAATTGAATATTGAATTAAAAGAAAGGATAACTAATTTAGAACAAAGTCTTTTAACGAAGCAACAAGAGTTTGATAATTTAAATTCAATGCATGAGACGAATGTGCATGATTATGAGCAGAAAAATTCTTCTCTGGAAAAGGAAATTTTAAACCTTAAATCTGAATACGAAAGTTTAAAAATTGCAGTAAACGAAAAGCAGAGGAATTTAAATTCTGAAAATTTATCAGTAATGACTGTTTCTTGATTAATTTTATTTATTATATGTATTTTATGTAACATGTTTATTTTATGTAACATGTTTATTTTATGTAACATGTTTATTTTCTGTAACATGTGTATTTTATGTATTATAATTATTCGTTATTGTAATAGAAAATGTATTACATCTTCTAAAAATTAAATTAATATTTTTTTATTTGTTGCAGAAAAACGGTAAAAGTAAAGAAATTAAGTTAATTATGAACAACACGTATCAAACTTTATTAGCGAAATTCACTGAAGAGAATTATTCAACTAGTTTTATAAAAGAAACAATTGCTTCTACGTTAAGGGTAGGAAACAAAAATATCAAATATAGACTTGAGTCTATTTTCCGTATTTATAATTTTTTAGTTTTATCAATTGTTTACCATTTTTGAAATTATTTGTTTCTTGCTTCTATTCGCCATTTAGAGAAATTTTCTTTAAACAGTGGTTCGTTAAATAGTGGCTTAAACAGTATTTACCATTTTTAATTTATTTTTCAGGATATTACCTTACAAGTACTAAAAGATGAAAAATCTGAAGAGGCAAGTGATAAATTAAATACAGAAAATCAGCTCGATGAAAGATTGTTACAAAAAAGTGATAATAAAGAACAAATGAAACATAAACTGAAATTATCAACAGTGGAATCAAATACGAAGTTAAATGCTGTAATTAATTCAAATGAATTTCTTGAGGTGAGTACGTGATAAAAGATTAAAATTTACTTAACAGATATATTAATTTTTGCTAATAAAAATTAATTTTTCAAGATTGCACCAGAGTTTTATAATGAACCGCCGCCGATTCCTCCCATGGATAATAATGAAACTGAATTGAGTGATAATTAATAACAAATGATGAAACATTTTAAAAATTCTCATTATTGATGAGAATGTAACAATGTATGATTTACATTTTTTAAAAAACGTTATATATTCTTGTAAGCTTTCAAATAAGAAAAATATAACTCTTATTACAAACTGAAATTTTAAAAATTGCAAGCAATATTTCTTTGCAATTTTTTAATTTATATTTTATAGTTTCTTTAAATTCATTAACCAAATATTATAAATTAGTGATTTTTGTAATAGGTGTTTTTTATATTTTTGAAATTTATATACAATACTTATTGTCAAATAATAGTTTTAATAAAAGTATTTTTAAAACGAAAGACAATTTTAGAATTATTTAAAAAAAAATACTATAAGAAAGTTCATTTTTAATAATTAAATTAATAAAGTATAATAAATTAATAAAATGTAATAAATTAATAAAATATAATAAATTAATAAAATATAATAAATTAATAAAATATAATAAATTAATAAAATATAAAACTTAATTATGCAGATAGTTCAATGTTTCTATAATAAAGAAAGGACAATTAATTCTGTAAAAGGGGAAAAATACAATTTATGATAAAGAAGCAAGAAAGACAAATAGAATAGTAATTACTTTGCAATTGATAAATAATAACAAAAGCAACAATTTGAAATGAAGGCACAGTTGCGCCGCAGATTAATTTTTGTCTACTGCGTCATGGCGTAATATCAAGGTAAGGACCTTTTTAATTTTCTTTCATTGTGTTACTTTGCATTTACTTGAATCTTTTTAAAAGCTATGTACAATTTTTTAATATTCCTTAGAAAAGGATAATGAAAAAAGCAATACAAATCGCGCCCCGTAATATTTGCCCGTCTCTTGAGAAAATAGTGATTTCTTCACGGATGTGGCTTCTGCCACGCCAATCAAATTAAGTCAACATAACCTTATAAAACAAAGAATATTTCATAAATTCAATGTGAAAATGTTAACAAAATGGTATATTTTTAATTTACTGTACACTTGAACCCATCCAAATTATCTTTTAAATCTTCTCAAACATATTTTTATGTTTTTATCTTGATTGACAATTCTAACCTATTTTTTGCAAAAGGTCTAAAATTCGACGAAAATCTATGCTTTATTTAAACAATAATATCCTTTCGTCATCATACTCTGTGTAATAAGTAGATCCTCTTGTAATAATACGTACAACATAAAAGAATACATGTTGATTTGTTTATTTTCCGCTGCTTCTGCTATTTTGTATTATTTTTTCAAATCGTTATTTTTTACTTTTAATTTCTGTTCGAGTGTTTTATGTTGTTCGTATTTTAAGCTTTTTATCAGCAATTTATACTTTTGTTTTAGTGAGTGGATAGAAATTGTGTAGAAAATGGATACCAGTTTGAATAAAGATGAAGATTTATCCTTCCGGCATGGGGAATTGTTCGAAAGTTACGAGGAACTCGAACAAAAATTGGAAAAATATTCCAGACAGAGTCTTGTACATTACTGGCGAAGAGACAGCAGAACTGTAAATGGAGCTCATATGAAAACAGCTCGTCCTATTAGTGCTAGACTGAAATATTATTCAGTTAAATATGCTTGTATTTACGGAGGTCAAAAGTTCCTTCCCCGAGGAGCTGGAAGAAGACAATCTCAGTATGTTTTTTTGGAATATTATCTCATCTAGAGACATTATATTTATATTATCACATCTAGAGACATTATATTTATATTATCACATCTAGAGACATTATATTTATATTATCACTTTTAGAGACATTATATTTATATTATCACTTTTAGAGACATTATATTTATATTATCACATTTAGAGACATATTTATATTATCACATCTAGAGACTAATTTGACGTTAATTATTATCAATTTTATAACAGATTGGCATCAAAATTTGATAAATTTATCAATTCGTATTATTACGTTAATAAATAAATTCTTTGATAATTCAATAGTTAACAATGAATAATTAAATCAATAAATCGTTATTATCATTAATAAAATTATTCCAGATCTATAAGAACCAACTGTCAAGCTCATATTATGCTGAGAGCTTCGAAAGACGGCACAAAACTGGAAGTGACGAGTGTAAATAACGAGCATAATCATGAAATTTCAGAGGTTATTTTTTGTAAAACAAATATTAATTAACAAAATATTAAGTAAACAAAAATATTAACTTTCAAGAATCTGTACACAAATTCAGATGCTTTTGGATTTTATTATAATCTTTTTGGTCATTGTAATAAAGTAATTAAATTATGCTAAATATGTTTGACAGGAATTGTTTAAAAATCTTCCGCAAGAGAGAAAACTTTGTGGAGAAATTAGGCAAGAAGTTCAAGATCTGATGCAGTTACACATTGACCGGAAACGATTAAAAGAATACGTTCGATTGAGAACAAACAAGATTTTGCGGTCAAAGGATTTATTTAATATTGCAGCTGCAAATAAACAAAGGAGAGAAATTACTCCCGAACGAGCGTACCAGCTTTTCAAAAAGATCCATGATTTTGAAGTGACCCAAAAAAAGGAAACCAATCGGAAATTTTTAGAATCCGAGGACATGGTGGCACAGACTATAAAAAGGTTTAAATCAGAACACGATACTACTACCTGGGTCCAAGATGTATGTTTAAGTATATAATTTA
>WNHD01001512.1:0-18981 GCA_011057455.1 Ganaspis sp. Gsp50 | reverse complement strand
CATTTTCTAGTTCTATTTTCTTTTCTTTTTTATATTTCCATTTTCTAGTTCTATTTTCTATGTTTTATATTTCCATTTTCTAGTTCTATTTTCTTTCTTTTATATTTCCATTTTCTAATTCTATTTTCTTTTTTTATTTCCATTTTCTAGTTCTATTTTCTTTTCTTTTTTATATTTCCATTTTCTAGTTCTATTTTCTTTTTTTTATATTTCCATTTTCTAGTTCTATTCTCTTTTTTTTTACATTCTCATCAAAAATGAGACTGTAATGAAATTGTGCGATTTTTTATTTTTAATTTTATATACATACGGGACATGCCCTTTCGTACAAATGTACTCTTAAAACTAATAAATTGCACATAGCAAATACTAGAAAACAGTAAAAAAATATTTCCATTTTCTAGTTCTATTTTCTTTTTTTTTTTTTTATATTTCCATTTTCTATTTTGATAATTGTTTTCTATTATTATTTCTATTGTTCATTTGTATTTTCTAATTTTCTATTTCCACTTTCTAATTTTCTATTTTAATTTTATATTTACCTTTCTGTTAGACGAAAAAATTATTTGTGTTTCATTACAGCGGTTATCGGCAGACCTGGAAGTAAATGAAGGAAATGATGTAGATGATTCTTATGGAGATCCACTGATGCAAGAAGAATCCGTTGATGAAATTAGCAACGCAGAAGGTCAACTGGTTAGCACCGGAGGAGACTCGGACATGATGAGTGTAAATGGAGAAATAGTTGGTGAATTAGTAATGGAAGATGGTGATCCTTCTGTTATTGTTGAATCAATTGTTAACGCGGATGGTTCGGTATTTGTTGACGAAAGAGAATTCAATTCGTACCCACTCTCTTCCAGTGTACGTGATGCTCAGTCTCCAAGTCACGAAGGTGTTTTATCTTCTTCAGTTATTTGCACAAATTCATTCTTTTGCACAAATTCATTTATTTGCAAAAATTCATTCATTTGAACAAATTCATTCATTTGAACAAATTCATTCATTTGAACAAATCCATTCATTTGAACAAATTCATTCATTTGCACAAATTCATTCATATGTACAAAAATATTCAAGTCACTTATTTGTACAAAAATCTTGTTGAGTTTTGTTTCCTTTATCCTAAAAATTCTGTTTAAAATTCACAGTTTTATCTCCAGAGACGATTCCATCTAATTTGGAAGATGATGGCTTGCAGAAAGTCGGTGCCAGTTCATCTCCTTTAAAATCTCCTAATCCACTGCGCGAAGAAAAAATCTGGGTTATGAAAGGAAATCTAATAGAAGCGGAAGCAGATAGTGGAGCAGAAAGTGAAGCAAATGGAACGAAATGTTCGAATTTAAAGGATGGGGGAAATAATATTGGGGATATTGCGCAACCGGACGATAGAGAATCTTTGTTGATTCATCAAAAACTAGCTGTTCTTAAAGCTGAGGAACAAAAGCTTTTTCATGAGACTGAGATGTTAAAGTTGAAGAAAGAAAAGTTGAGGCTGGAAATTAAACTCTTGCAGTCTAAAGTGATAGAGGATAGTAATGATGTTTCTCACTATATTTTTGTGCCTTAAGTTAAAAGTTCACGGAAATTTATCAATTCAAGTGGTGTACATTTTACATTGAAAACGCACAAGTGATGAAATCGTCAACTTTGTTGAGATTTAAAGATAGGCTGTTTTGGAACTATTTATTAATCGTGTTATGTACAGCTATTATTAAAAGTTTCATTAGCATAGTTGGTATTCAGTGTATCAACTAGTATTTTTTAAAAACGTATTTTTAAATATTTATGCGCAATAGAAAAAACTTTTTATTATTTTTCAAATAATGCAAATAAGTTTGATGTCAAACATACTGGGAAAATTTAAATCACTTATTTTTCAAATTTAAAAAGGTTTGCTTTTATTTTCTAGTATCTTAAAAGTTTAGAAAGTTTTCTTTAGTTCTTTAAAAGTAATTTTTCATGCCTCAGTTCTTTAACCACTCGAGTGATCGATCCCAGTCGTAGATTTAATTTAAATTTTTGAAAATTAATAAAAAGTTTTCTTTGTTTTGGAAAACTACCTTATAAGTTATATGTATTGTGTTTTATTGAATTCATTATTCTGATGATTTGTCAATTGTAATTCTTTTTAGCTGATTCCCAAGTGGATCGAACAAACAGTAAATAATAGTTAACATATGAATTTAAAATTCAATACTAGTAAAATTATGGAAAAAGAAATAAATATTTTTTACTTCAATAATGAGTTCGGCTATATTATGATTAAGAAATAATTATTACTCAATATTTTGATTCATTTGTTTTATTCCACAGTGCATAACCATTTTAATTTATCTTTTAATTAAACAATTTTTCTAATTAGTTCGAAATAAGTTCTAGTTAGTTCGTAAACAGTTCTAATTAGTTCGTAAACAGTTCTAATTAGTTCGAAATAAGTTCTAGTTAGTTCGTAAAAAGTTCTAGTTAGTTCAAAAAACGTTCTAGTTCAAATAAAGTTCTAATTCTCATTTGGTAACCCTGTTTCTGGAACACCCGTTAGTGATTCCTTTTGGAGTGATTTTACTTCATCTTTCCGGAGCAAAATATTTTATTTCTATGGTTTCTAATGAATGAATAAAAATGGAGTGATATATTTAACTAATTAATCGAAAGCCGAGAATCTGCAAATTTACGTTTTAATTATAAGTGTCAATTGTAATAAAAACTTTGACAATAACATAAGTTTGAGGTTAAGAAATTTTAAAAAACGTTTTTAGAAATATATATTTTAGTGTAAAAAACAAAATGTTTAAGCACACGCTAAAGCTTGTGACCTCGAATAATTTGAGTATAATTTCAGGTAAGTTATTTTACCCCGATTTAAAGTTTTTAAAAAAACAAGTGAGACATAACCTCAAGAAATGTATCTCTCATATAGTACTATTTATATAAGATTTTGTTATAAATTCATTATTGTAAAACAGTATTATTGCAGAATTTGGAAAATGTTTACAAATTGTCGTTTTTTTAAACAAGTTCTGAAATATCTATTAATGTTAGAAAATGTTTAGCACAACTTGAAATTTCCCTTACCCAGTTTCATAGATTATTTTCAATATTTTATGATTATTTGGAACAATTTGCATAAGTACCTACATATTATACAAGTCCTATAATTATTAACCAAATTTTCATATTTTCAAATTAATAACGAATTTAATTGTTTTATGCACAAGTTTCTAGATAATTCGGACGAATGACATTTTGAGTTTTCTCAAAGGCTCGAACTTTATTTGTTTTGATTAATTAATTATTTTTACAGTTGGTTTACGGCATGAAGCTTATTGTACAGCATCAACTGAACCTGTAAGAAAATTAAAATGGGATTTAATAAGTGCAGTTTGTTTAGAAAGGCATCCGGTAATTACAAAACCAATGACGGATTTTGAAAAAAGGGTGCAGGATTGTTTTAACGAAATGGAAGTTGAAAGAAGCCACAAATCAAATTATGAATTGAGAATAGAGAGTGAAAAGTCTTCAAAATCAGCTGTTGCCCGTGATGCGGAAGACACTGAAGTTGTAAAACAAACTATTCAAGATTTTGAAGATGCCTGCAATGAAGAATTTGAAGCCTTTAAATTTGCTTCTAGGACTACAGGTCAGTTTTCATTTACAAATATTAAATAAAAAATAAACGATGCTAGAAACATTGAATAAAAAATAAACGATGCTTCAAACATTAAATAAAAAATAAACGATGCTAGAAACATTGAATAAAAAATAAACGATGCTAGAAACATTGAATAAAAAATAAACGATGCTTCAAACATTAAATAAAAAATAAACGATGCTACAAATATTTAATTACAGAAGCAGATGAGAAAAACATTACAAATTCCCTGAAACGAAAATTAGACCAAACTCTGCTCCTTTTAATAGAAGAAAAGCTAGGAAATACAAATGTTTGGAGGCCTCCACAAGGAATTAGAAACGATGGGGAAACGATGAGACAGGTAGTCTATATTTGTTAAAATAATTTTATTTTTTAACCGATTTATTTTGTCAAAAATCTATTGCTTCCTCGAAGCCTTGTTTTTTAAATTTTTGAATACAAAATGTTAACTCCTCTTCACAAGATTTCTTTTTCTCTTTGTTATTAATTTTTCTTTCAGGCGGCAGAAAGAGTTCTTCTAAATACTTGCGGACCCGATTTAAAAGTGAGCTTTTACGGAAACTCTCCCATTGGCTATTACAAATATTTATACCCAAGAGCTGTGAGAAAAGATTCTGATGGTGCAAAAGTATTTTTCTTTCTAGCAAAATACATGAAAGGGAATATTCCTGAGACGTTGAAACACCAGTGGCTTGATAGAACAGAAGTATCATCAAATGTAGGAAGTGAACTGCGAAAAAGTTTATTTCAATTTCTAGTACGAGAATAAATAAACCCATGTGTTTATGTAAAGATACATTTTACGAACCATAGATTGCAAAAGACCTGAAAATATTGATGTATTTTTAAAACAAGAAACTCAGATTTATTTCTAACAGTTTCGAACGTGATGCAAAATTGATTTTTTCTACGAAGAATTTCGAGCGATTGTTTAAAGAGGCACTTTATTCCTTTTGAATTATGTACAGTGTGGTAAATAAAGTGTTTCTAATAGATTTATAGACATTTTTTAAAAACGATCTCCTCGGTGACGTCCGGTATATTTTGTATTTTTTCGAACATCTTTTCCTTGCCTCTGTCGTCGTTCTTTCTTTTCTAAAATCCAGTCTCTACTCTTTTTAAGTGGCTTGCCTTTTGCTTTTTTAATGTTCTCTCTGTAAAAGAATTTCAAAAGAAATGTCAAACTCATGGAATAAATTATACAAATTTAGGTCCAAAAAATTAAATTAAACAATGCTTCCCTATGAGGAAGCAAAATTAATTAATTAATTAAATTAAAATTTAGGTCAAATTTAGGTTAACTCTAGGTATAAATTATTATTTGAATGAAAATTAATTAGATTTAAATTTATTTTAATTTAAATTATATTTATAATCAAAATAACGCACCTCTTGGAGCTATATTTAACGTGATTTGAATCTTCTTCTGTGCCTAGAGCTTTAGGGAGAGCCATAGCTCCTCCAGTCATCAGCACCAAAAAGAATTTTTTCGCCTTCGTGCTGTTTGGAAAATCAACAACGACACCTCCAAAGAAACCTGCTTTCGTAGCCTGTGTAGTGACCAATTCAATTTGGTCACTGTTTTCTGGATAAAACTGGAAAACTGCTCTTGCAGATCTCGACAGACAGGCAAAAAGTGTCGAGAAAAATTTGTATAATCTTTTTACAGGATTGTGTGACGATTTGTCTGCGTTACAAAGCCACTGCAAAGCGGAAATACTAACTGCTCCGTCAAAACTTCCGGCTCTGAATGCCATTCCTTGACCCATGTCGCTTAAGATCAGATCACCTTCAACTTCCCTTTCAATAGCAACATCTTCAGGAAAAAGAATTAATATTAATATTTTAAATTAAATTATTAAATTAATATTAAAGAATTAATATTAATATATTAAATTAATATTAAAGAATTAATATTAATATATTAAATTAATATTAAACAATAAATTAATTATTATAATCATATAATAAATTAATTAAACTTGATTATAAATCTACAAATTTGTTATTAAATTTGCTATTCTTTTTACTCAGCATAGCAGAGGAAATGTCACATCCTATCCAAACGTGACCCTGGTCTTCTAAAACACTTCCACTGAGACCAGAACCGCATCCAATGTCCAGAAGAAAACAAGGTTCGTCTTCAGGTAAAACGAGAAGTTCAATAGCTCTTTCACACATCTGCACCTGAATGTCCATCATTCGGGAACTAAAAATAAAAGATGTTAAATATCCAAGTGTCTAGATATTGAAAAGATTTAAAAACCAAACCCGAAGAATTGGAATAAAAAACACATTTTGAATAAAAAATACGAAATGAAACAAAAACAAGAAATACAAATTTACTTCTGGGTGTATTTCCGAGCTTCTTCTTCATTGTAAAACTGAAATCATAAACAAATAATTATCAACAATAGTGCAATATTAAAAATTATTATATAATGTGTAATAAAATATGTAATTATTAACAAGCGAATTATTATTCCCTATACTATTATAAGTGTATTATAAGTATATTATAATTTAGTAACATTAAAATTTGTATCCTGTTTTCAGCATTTGCATACCACTTCCGGAGGTGCTAAATGTTCCGGCCGTCGAGACATTTTTCCAGTTTGTATAATTTTCTTTGCTTACAGTCAATTATTTACTTTAATAAAGTAATTTTTTGTCAACAATAAGATTATCATTGAATAACACGTGCTTTTAACAAAATAGGTTATGTTTTGTTGACACAGATTTGACAGCCTTTGGTGTCACGTGACCAACGAGTGGTGCCCTCTAGCAACAGAAGAGATAGGTAACCGTGCAGGTAACTTATTTGTTTAATTTTTATTTTAAAAAAGAATAGAATAAAGAAAAAGAAAAAAAACCACGAGATTGAAAATTGCATATGTGTTTTTCATTCTTTATGCAATTATTATTTGCGGGGATGTAAATTATTTTGCTTTGTTAAAATTAACTAATTACCCTTTGAGATTATTGTTATGATAGTTCCTAGTGGCACTGCAGTCGTGTTTAGTTATATTTCGGCGCCAAGACAGCTGTTGTCTCCTAAAACAGTTCGTATGCAATAAAAGTGGGAAAAACAGTTTTATATGACGATCATTAGTGCATCATGTTTGTGACCGATCTTCCGAATGACTTTTACAAAGTAGTACGAGGAAATGTAAGTAGTAATTTCCAATTTTTTAATATTTATCACCCTTTTCGTGGTTGTTTGGTTAGGTTAAGTAACGGTTTCTCACAACCCTTTTCAGAAAAAGGTTTTTTAAAACATGAATTTATATTATTTATTTTTATATTCTAATAGTTTTTTCTTGAAATAATAATTCAGTATTTAAGAAATTTTAGTGCTCTTGTATTGTTGTCTAATAAACTTTTCTTTACTAATTACAATAAGGTGCGAAAGGTCATGGACGCATCGGATTCGATTTTTTACATTAATTCTTTTCAGCCCAATTGTTATTCTATCACATTTATTGTACTGTCTTTGTTTATTTTTTTTACTTTTTTAAGGTTTCTATCCATGTCTTTTGTTCCATTTGTTTTCCTTGCAAGAAAAAATTGAACATTTCAAAAAAACACGATTGTTTTATTTATTTCTTTGTTACAAAAAGTTTCCCTTTTAGTACTGATTTGAACTTAATCGTAACTACTTTTTTAATTGCTTGATGATATTTTTATACGCTTTCGATTTTTGTAACTCTTCAATTTATCCGATTTTGAAAAATGTGATTAAATCTGCACGAGGTGTATGAAATTCACGAAACTAGAATTCAAAGTGTTATTTACTTTTGACTTTATTTCGCAAATTGAAATAAAGTCGATTAAATTATTGTGTTGTTAAAGTTTTTTGTCTAAGCGAAGTAAAGATCTGTGTATTTTATGTTTTTGAAAGGAAATTGGTTTGTTTGAAACTTTGAGGTTAAGAAAAATGTACACACTTCTTCGCACTCTTGATCTTTTGTTTTTTCGTTTCAGCGGTGCCTTCTTTTAGTAAACTTTGACGTGGATGCAATTTGCGCTTCTAGAATTTTGCAAGCTCTCTTTAAAAATGATCATGCAGTTTATACATTGGTCCCTGTGCAGGGAATTGACGATTTGGTCCAAGCATATGCAGAAAATTGGGAAGAGGTAAGTGTCGAAGTTGTTTTTTCAAGTTTTGTGTACTAAATTTTTTACAGAATTATGTTTATGTATTTTCACAATTATTATTAACGTATTTCTGTCTTTTACATGCCTATTTTTTACGTATCTATTTTTTACGTATCTATTTTTTACATATCTATTTTTTTACATATATATTCTTTACGTATCTATTTTTTACATATCTATTTTTTTACGTATCTATTTTTTACACATCTATTTTTTGACATATCTATTTTTTGACATATCTATTTTTGACATACCTATTTTTTACATATAAATTTTTTACATATCTATTGTTTTATTTTTACATTTCTATTTGATACCTACAAATTTTATTTAGTATTCTATTCCATTTTCTATTTCGTCTATTTATTAATCTATGTGCTGAGTAAATTTTTATGTACTTGTCTGCTCATTATTTACTTTTAATTTTCTTTCATCTTTTTTCTTAATTTCAATTTCAGACAACTTTTGTTATTTTAATAAATTGCGGAGGATCTGTGGATTTGACACATTTATTACAACCGGACGAACGTGTAATATTTTTTGTAATCGACAGTCACAGACCGTACGATACAGATAATATTTATTCAGAAAGTCAAATTAGAATACTTGGTAATCCAGAAGTAGAGGAGTCAATTCCCGAATACAACGATATTTACAGGGACGATGATGTAAGCATGTAATTTGTATTTCTTTCGAAACATTCTAGAACTTTTTAATAATATTTTTTTAACTTTTTTAATTTTAACTTTATATTTAAAATGTTTAATTATTATAATAAATATATATGAAAGATAATTATAATTAGGTATTAATATATATAATTATAATTTATTTAATTATTAAACTATCACTTCAATTTTCAAAATTTCATTGTATTTAACTCTATTTTTTTGGCTACAGTCTGATGAGGAAGATTTGATTCCTTCCGGTGACGAAGAAGAGGACGATGACGAGAACGGCGCAGTTGAATCAAATCAAGCCAAACGAAGGAGACTCAATGAAGAGATAATATTAAAAAGAAGAGAAATGCGAAAATGGGAAGAGAATCGAGAAACAATTTTGTTCAACTACAAACAATACAGTTTCTACGGAAAATCGGTAAGTTCAAATTTCAGGTCTAAATTAATCTGTAAAAGAAATTATCATTACTGTTTTACTTTTCTTCAATATGAAATTAACCAATAACGTTTTTTAAAAAGAAATTAATGGCCAATAATTCTCCTTAATATGAAATAAGGATCAATAACTGCTCTTAATAAGAAATTAATGAACAGAACTTTCCTTAATAAGAAATGAATGATCAGTACTTTCCTTAATAAGATATTATTTAATAAGAAATTAATGATCGGTACTTTCTTTAATAAGAAATTAATGATCGGTACTTTCTTTAATAGGAAATTAATGATCGGTACTTTCTTTAATAAGAAATTAATGATCGGTACTTTCCATAATAAGAAATTAATGACCAATAACTTTCTTTAGGATAAAATTAATGATTAAAAATTTTCTTCAAGATAAAAATTAATGACCAAAAACTTTTCTTTATATGAAATAAATGATCAATAACTTTTCTTTATATGAAATTAATTACTACAATCTTTCTTTCATAATAAATTAATTGTTACTAACTTTCTTTTAATAGTTGACTGCAAACAACTACAAAGTTTCTTTAATATAGGAAACCAATAATTGCAAACTTTCTTTAATACAAAATTTGTAATACATCTTAATTTATATCAATTATACTGTAAAATTATTTATATTAATTATTGTTTATATTCATTGTTATTATTTATATTAATTGTTTATATTAATTATTATTATTTATATTCATTATTGTTTATATTAATTATTATTATTTATATTCATTATTGTTTATATTAATTATTATTATCTATATCAATTATTACTATTTATTATTTATTTACTATTTATATTTTATAGCGAATTACTTTATTATACGATAATTTTATTGTTTAGAGTGCGGTACAAATTTTCGAAATGACTTGGAAAATGTCAAGAGACACTTTAGATATGGCATGGTGGGCGATTGTCGGAGCCACAGAACAATCTATTCTCAATAAGGTCGAAAATCAAAACAGCATTATAGAAGCGGGTAATTTGCAAGGCCACGTTGCAAGACTAAGTCACATGCGAGGAGCCAATGGAGACAGATTACAACAAAGTGCAATAAAAGTTACTTACGACAATGAGTATCCTTTTCCACAGAATTTTTCTTTTGAAAAAATAATAAAACATTAAATTAAAACAAATTAATCAACCTAATTTTATATCCTTCTGTGCAATTTTCGCCTTTTAGTCTTATTTTGCCTTTTATTTTTGTGATTTTTTTAGAAACTTGAATGGATAAATAATTTGCTAAAGTATTAGTTACTAATAAATACTAATAATACTAAATATTAGTTACTACTGCTAGTATTAGTTACTACTGCTAGTATTAGTTACTACTACTAGTATTAGTTACTACTCTTAGTAGTAGTAGTGGCAAAGTAATTTGCTACATTTATTGAGAAGAATTGATAAATAAATAAGAATGTATTTTCCTTAATGAAACGTTTTAGTCTTCAATTAGCTCTTTATCGACACTGGACTGTAGAGGCGAGTTTGAGACATTCAATAACCTCAGCCGTTTCTCTACGTCTGTGGTCCATTAAAGGCGAGCAACGTCTCCGAGAATTATTAGCAGAAATGGGCCTGCCTTTGGCACAGTCCAAGCAACAATTTTCAGCAATGGATCTCACTCTCCGCCAAGAATTCAAAGAAATGATGGAGAAGATATCAGCCAAATATAACATGGACAGTGTTAGAGGAACCAGTTTTACTCTTCAGTACGGATACAGATTCAAATATTGTTCATCGGACATTGTTTACTCTATGTTGGCATTACTTGAATCAACCGTAAGTCAACTGTTAAAAGACCAATTGTTAAAACAAATTGTTAAAAGACCAATTGTTGAAACAAATTGTTAAAAGACCAATTGTTAAAACAAATTGTTAAAAGACCAATCGTTAAAACCAATTGTTAAAAGACAAGTTGTTAAAACCAATTGTTAAATTAAGTGAAGTTTCGATTAAACTAATTTTGAATCGTTTGTGATTGCAGGGAAAACATAGATCTCCGAAGCATTGTTTTTTAGATGCTTCTGACTGCCTTTCGAGAATGAAAAAAGACGTTTTGGAACGAGGAGTTGAGAAGGCTAAAGAGATGCTGTGCAATATTTATAAAACAGCGCAAGGTCTTTTGGAAACGAAACAAGTAATGAACGCTGGAAGATTTCTTTACGTCGTACTTCCTGGTGGAAACCTCGATAGTCACTTGTTCTCGCATCCTCATGCTCTTCTGATGCTTGCTCAATTTGTTCTAAAAGCTTATGTCGAGAGCTCGAGAAGCAGAAGAGCTGTCACTCTACCTCTAGTTGCATCTGCTACTTACAATGTCGAAACTAATATGTGCCTTCTCGTTGGAATCCCTCCCGTTTGTGAAGATCAGCCCAGAAGGTAAAAATCCTGAATTTCAGACTTTTCGTATCGGCAGATTTTCTGTAATTAATTACACTTTGCAACAATTTTATAAATTTGCAAAAACTCTATAAATTGTTTGCAACAATTTTATAAATTTGCAGCAACTCTATAAATTAGTTTGCAACAATTCTATAAATTAGTTTACAACTCAAAAAGTTTCCTCTATAAAGAAACAAAAGTAAATAAGTTGTTTCAAATTTAAACAAACATCGTTAGAATGAATTGATAAATTTTAATGAATCGATAAATTTTAATTAATCGTTTTTTTCCAGTTTGTTTGGTCTTGCATTCAAAGGAGCGGCAGAAAATACAAATTCCTACCTCGAAGATGACTACTTCGATACTACAAGTAAGTCTTTAATTTTTAAACAAAAATTAAATATAATAGTACCTATATAATTATATATATATAATTTATAGTATACAATTTAATCAAACTTAATGAAATTTATCGTTTTAGTTGTAAGACTGAAAATAGAACATCGGCCGAAATTTTTTGACGCCCTGGCAGCATTGCTCACGTGATAAAACAAAAGCCTTTAGTTATAGAGAAGTGTAAGACTTATTACCGATTTGTACATATGATTTCAGTTAACTAGCTATAAATGTCTTCGTCAATAACTTGCGTAGTCAATACTAATCGCGTTAATTTAAGAAAAAAACGTTTTGCATCTTTAATTTCATGATTTAAAGGAATTTCTATTCTTTTGGTTTTAAAATTCGAACAAACTGTGTTAGTTCAAATTACTAACATGGCTCGATTACTGAAAACGACTTTGTATATAAAATTAACATTTTAGAATCAGCGACGCACTGAGGTTTAATAGTAATTATTATTCTGCGTGTATATATAAGTAGAAAAAAATGCTTTCACATCGAAAGCCAAAAAGTGCTTTCACATCGAAAGCCAAAAAAATGCTTTCACATGGAAAGTCAAAAAAATGCTTTCACATGGAAAGTCAAAAAAATGGTTTCACATGGAAAGCCAAAAAAATGCTTTCACATGGAAAGCCAAAAAAATGCTTTCACATGGAAAGTCAAAAAATGTTTTCTAATCGAAAGTCTGAAAGTATTTTCTAATCAAAAGTTAGAAAATGTTTTCCAACCGAAGGTCTTTTCTAATCAATAGCCAGAAAGTGTTTTTCTAATCAAGTGAAAGAATGTTTTCTAATTGCAATTTACAAATGTTCGCTTTTGAATTTTTGTTTGAAAATTCGAAAATATTCGAATTTTCTGTAAGTTTTAACACGGTTTTTAAAATTTTTTATTTAAACAAATGGAAAAATTGTCTGACCCTCGACAGCGAATTACATAAAATCATATTGTGAGTGTTGTGAATCTGCTGAGCAGAAATTGAAATAATTTTATGCGATTGCTTCGACAATTATATTTTTATACCCCGTGACTTTTAATTAGCGATAAGAAGTTCATTGACACATAAACAGACAACCAACATTGTTTCCAAGGATGCCGATTACTCATTGAACTGGGCACTGTAAATAAGAGCAACTAATTTAGAATTAAAATTAGGTCTAAACTGATATTCAATCTTCCAGTGAATAAGTTTGCAATTTCTTGTGAAACATTACACTCAATTTATACTCTAAATTGTTTGTATTCTTTTATTCCCTTTTCAATTAATTAGATTTTAATAAAAAATCCAAATCAGGTGAGGCTAATTTAACTGACGGATCTACTCAACATTAATTTATTAAATATTACTACTTCGTCTATATGTTACATAAATCGTGTGGGATTATAAAAGAAAAATTTATACACGTTTTACAGCGTACGTCGACAAATTGATCACTTTTTGAGTTCTAGGAAAGAGATGAGAGGATCACTCTTATTTCGCTTCGTTTAGTTTGATATTTTCTCTGGTCGAGAAGATTTGTGGACTGCGGCAATTTTATTGGTAGGAAGTTTATTATTGCGATATCGATCCACAAATTGTTGGACTGAGTCAACTGTGATTTCGGCTCCGTCTTCCATGACGGCATAAACTCCTCGAGGAATGTCGATTGCCGTGAGAAGAGGCACTGCGTCTTCCAACCCCACGAATTCGCGGAGAATTTCCGAAGTTTCGCACTAAACAAATAAACAATTATTAGCGTATAATAAAATTAGAATTTACGATTCAAAGAAATGAAAATAATTAAGAAAACTTCCAAGTCAAAATTATTAAAAACAAGTCAAATGTTTTTAAAATAAGTCACATGTTTTTAAAACAAGGCACATGTTTTTAAAACAAGGCACATGTTTTTAAAACAAATAAAAGTTTTTAAATTATTTTTAATAATTTTTTAATTTTAAAATTATTTTAAAAAAATATTTTTTTATAATAAAATCGAATAAAAATTATTTTTCGAGCATTATGATTAACTATTAGGAAGATATTAAGATTAATGGGTAGTTTATTATATCGGAAATAGGAAGAAAATTTTAATCAAGCAGGGGAAGAACAATTTCAGGGCGTATTGATCAAGAAATTCAGAAGAGGAATTCCAGAGGTAATTAGCAGACTAATCGATGGTTAGGATTGACATTCAGGTAATTGGAAGCTTTCCAGGAATTTGTCAATTACAAATATTATCATTGCTATCAATGCTAAGGAATATTAAAAAAATAAGAAATTATAAATTTGTGAGATTGATAATAATAAGTTAGAATATTTTAATAAAATAATTTGCTAGTATTTTAATAAAATAATTTGCTAGTATTTTAATAAAATAACTCGCTAGTATTTTAATAAAATAATTTACGAGCATTTTAATAAAATAATTTGCTAGTATTTTAATAAAATAACTCGCTAGTATTTTAATAAAATAATTTGCGAGCATTTTAATAAAATAATTTGCTAGTATTTTAATAAAATGAGAATACTTAACAAAAATCATTATTTGAGGTTTTTTGATAAAGTATCAAAAATGTATATTGAGACAATTTTTTTTAGCAATAAAATTTAAACCTTTTGTAACCTTTTTGTACCTTTTTGTAATTTTACCAGCGACTAGGAATTAGAATGAAAGAGCAATAATCAAAATGATGAAATAAAAAGGAATTTAGAGAATCCTTGTTTTCTTGGGGCCTTATAAATTTTACGCTTACGTCTAGTGCGATATAAAATTGAAGCGTGTCATCCAAATCATCGAAATTTGGATCATAATCTGGTCTGTCACGTCTGTAAGCATCTGCAACTGGCAGCAACACGGTTTCTCCAAAATGTATCTCACAATCATCCCCTTCTGAAAATGCAATTCGAGTAGATAAATTAATTTTCAATTTAAATTCTATTATTATATTATTTATTATTATTTATTATTTTATAAAAAGTCATATTGAATTTACTATTTATTTTCTTTAATTGCATTGATAGTTTCAACGCAAATCTTATTAATTTAAACTCATCGTATTATTCTGAATTTAATTCGTATTTGAAAGAGATAGAAATGAATTTATATAAATATTTGAAATAGATTCATTTTGCAATGAATTTATTTTGAAAGAGATTTATCTTGCAATGAATTTATTTTGCAATAAATTCATTTTGAAATAGATTTATTTTACAATATATTTATTTTGCAATTTATTTATTTTGAAATAGATTTATTTTGCAATATATTTATTTTGCAATTTATTTATTTTGAAATAGATTTATTTTGCAATATATTTATTTTGAAATAGATTTATTTTGAAATAGATTTATTTTGCAATATATTTATTTTGAAATATATTTATTTTGAAATATATTTATTTTACAATAAATTTATTTTGAAGTAGATTTATTTTGAAGTAGATTTATTTTGAAGTAGATTTATTTTGAAGTAGATTTATTTTAAAATACACTTATTTTGAAATTAAATTATCCAAAACTTCAATCTTTCTGCCATTCAAATTTTACCTTCAGCTTATTACTTTTTGACATCAAACTTTCTAAATAGACCATTTTATTTATTCAACTTACCAACAAAGAGAATAATGGCCGGTGCATCATGCAAAGAAGTTGCATACTTTTCTGTTAAAATATTCACCAAGCGACTCGTCCACGGAAAATTCTGAAATTTATGTTGATATTATTCTGAAACTCTTTTCAATAGGAACAAGATGCCGAATTTAAATAAATCTTTCAATTCAATAAAGGCATTACAATAAAAAAAAAGTGTCTAAATCACTTCATTGATTACTTTAATAATAATATAACATAATTATTATTATAATAAAAAGGATGATTAGGATACTAAATAGAATAATTAGGATAATAGATAGGATAATTAGGATAGTAAATAAAATAATTAGGATAATAAATAAAATTAGGATAATAAAATGTCCTTAATTTAAAGCGAGAAATATTCTAGTTAAACGGAAATCTAAATAAGATCTTTTTTTAGGATTATATTACCAGCCCCTCTGGATCTTCTAAAAGTTCTGCTCGTCCTTCCAGGGTGATTATGTTATCTCGGGGGTCGAGAATCACCAAAGTCGGAATTGCCTGAACGTCCAAGGCTCTTGCCAATTTTTGCCTCCTTTCTTCCTGCGAAAATGGTATCCTGAGCCAAGGCATCGTTGCAGTGTAAATATTGTACGATTCTTCGCTCCTATGAACAGAAAAAATGAATTATTAATTTCAAACAAATTCCAAAATCCATGATTCTATTAAAATTCAACAAAATATTAGTTCAGTAAATTTAGTTTCGACAAAAGTATCACAATTGATTTGCTATTCTTTGATTCATTTTTGATTGATTTAGATTTAAGAATTAAAAACTGTGATATTGATTGATTTGCTCTTGTTTGATTAATTTATTTTTGGATTGATTTAGATTCAGAAAAGAATTAAAAACTGTGATATTTATTGATTTGCTCTTGTTTGATTAATTTATTATTTGATTGATTCAGATTCAGAATTAAAAACTTGTTGAAACGTGTTTGAAAATCAGAACGTAAAAAAGTACTTTCTCTGTCTGTAGACATTTTTCTTTTACACCCTTTAGTAATTTTTTTTCTCCCCCTGTTGCTCTTCTTATCCTCTTGGCAAGAGTTTGATGCCCGTGCGATAGTCGATCGATTTTCCATAAAGGTTTATGAAAGCCGTCGTGGCACGATGAACCTTTTCTACTTTTTCTCCGCGGCTTTTTTCAGTAACACCTTTTATGTACACACATATATATCGTTCACTGTCAGGGCAATAATCCGCCCACTCTGAAACATTATCTGACATCTCGCAATATCTAGAGAAGCTAGAGGACAGAGTCGTTACTTTACCAACTAATATTTCATGACCCACAGCCATAAAAGATTCTTTGTCCGCACAAAAACATCTGATAAGACGTTTATCTTTCTTATAGTTTTGCTCCACCCCTGCTTAATTCCACTTTTAAAATTAAATTCTTACATTCCACATTTTAATAATCAAAAAATGTCAATATTTTTTTTATCTCTTGTATTCTAATTTTGTAGTGTTTTCTTTTTTCGTTTTTCTCTTTTTTTCTTATTGTTATTTTCCTTTTGTTTCCTTCTTGTTATTTTCCTTTTTTTTCTTTTTAAATTTTAAGAGGTGAACAACAAAATTGTTTGTTTTTCTGTCTTTTGCTTTTTGAATTTTAAGAGGTGAATAACAAAATTGTTTATAATTAAATGTAGTTAGACTTTGAGTATTTTTAATGTAGAGAGTAAATTTCAATGGTGTTAAATAAGAGCTTATTTATTATTCAAAAAATAGTCTCTTTTCATATCTTTTGAATAAAAAGTGTACTTTAAGCAAGGGGAACTTATGAGGGACATTATTCACGTAACTTTTCATGAGAAGCCTTTTCGCGAGTCTTTTCTAACTCTCGGTAAGCTTGCCGTGTCAGGAAAGTAATCTCTTTGACATGAAGTTCAAGTGCATCACGTTTGTGTCAAAGAAAGCGTAGCTGGATTTTCTGGCTCTAGTTTCTTCATTTTTTTCTACCTTTTCTATTATTTATTCCTCTTCTTTCCATCCTGAATCTACAGAGATCGGGCAATTGGCTGAGTTCCAAAAAAATCCTTTCTTCATGAACGACCTTCACTCGGATTTAATAATCAGATTATAGAGTTTGTCTGGCTTCGAACTCAATTTCTTATTCATCAAATTCAAAGCTTCACCCTTTAAAATTCAAATTACATTAATTTTATATTATTTCTTTTACAAAAAAGTTATTTAAAAACGAAAAAATGTTCGTTTATAAAATAAGTTTTCTAGTTTTTCTATCCAAAAGTTTATATTTTCTTCATAAAGACATTTTTTATTATTTCCTCTTGATCAAATTGAAGCTTCATTATGAAGCTTTCATATTCATTTTTATAAAAAGATATAAACTTCATTTCATATTCATTTTTATAAAAAGAAAGTAAAAATACAGTTGTTTTTGTTAGTATAAAAATAAACATAACCTGAAACATAACCAAAAGTTTGCATTATACAAACTTTACACAGTTTAATTAACCTCTTTTAATAAATTTTGCACTTCTCGACAAAAATTTATTTAAACTGTTTGAAAACGTTGGTTTTAAATTAAATAATCAAAAGAAACTTGAAAGTAAAACTTCAAATGTCAGAAAAATAAAAACAAAGCAACCGGAAACGGAAGTGCAGAGAACTGATTTGACTAACGTAGTAGAGGAGAGATGGCGCTGCTTATTCACTTCCGGAATCATGTTCGAGAATGACAAGGCTATTTTATATTCTAATTTTTTGCCAAAAAACGATTCTTGAACTTATATTAATAGAAAGTTTATATTTTACATTAACCAATGAAACGAAATTTAAAAACAAAACTTAAAATACGTAATTCAAATGTCAGTAAAATTAAAAACAAAAAACCCGAAGTGAACACGTTCTGAATGGTTCGATTTGTGTTAGAAAAATCTTTGCTTTTTAGCAATTCGTGGTAAAAAATAACTCATTCATTATATTAAATAGTAAATAATCAAAGGAAATTTAAATGTAGAACTTTAAATATGCATTTAAATGTCAACAAAACTAAATAGAAGACCAACAAGAAGTGCAGAGAACTCATTTGACTAATGCAGTACCACTTGGGTATTAGTTTGACTAACGTAGTAGAATACTAAAGAGGGAAACATTCACTTCCGGATTCCTGCTCGAGAATGACGCTGCTATTTCTTCTCCCAGTTTTTGACCAAAAAGACATATATTTTCAGCGTTTTTCATAAAAACTTTCAGCGCAGTGGTTGCCGAGACCCTCAGGTAAGATAATTTTAGAAAAATTTGCTCAAAAAAGGAAATATTTTTACGTTTATTATAAGAATGAAAATTCTCATTCTCTTGGCCATTGTTTTCAATAGTCCGCCATTGCGCCACAATTCTATTTTCTTGGAAATAAATAATGCATGTTATCAGTGAAAAAAATATTTAGAAATCGAAAAGGATATTAATAGTGAGACTAAAATAGAAAAAAATAATGAGAAGTATTGTTAAAAAGAGTGTTGTGAAAAATTGAATGAAAATTCTAAATTGTTTGCGCGCCAATTGTTTCAGCAACCAATCAGAGTTTGACTACAACGTGAGTCAAAGTCATACTGTCTGTGACGTCATTACTCGGCAGGATGGCTGGAACGTGTGGCGTCTTTTTGAAATCGCA
>WNHD01001511.1:0-29370 GCA_011057455.1 Ganaspis sp. Gsp50 | reverse complement strand
AAAAATAAGATTTTAACGTGTTTTAAATTACGACAAAGTTATAATAAATACATGATTCGAAAGAGCACATTTTATATTTTGTTTTTCAGCAATAAAAAAGAATCGAAAATTTGAATTTTTTTTAGAAAATTGCGAATATCTCCTAAAATAAAACCGACAAAGTGAGCCCTTTTCATGCGGACGTACACATATTAACTAATTATCTCACTCGTGGACAAGCCAGGATACTGCAAGAATTTGACACTTCTATGTAAGTTTTCTATACAAAATTTTTTTTCGATTTTCTTTATCTTCAGTGTCCAAGTAAAAACAATTGAATTGAACAATTTTCATAGAAAATCAACTTATTATTTTCAAAATTAATATATAAAATAAGGTAAGACGGTAAAAATTCCCACTTTCGTAGAATCACCCATATTCATTTACAAGAAATTTATATTTCAATAAACTTTATTCAATGACAAATTCGTAATTTTTAATATTTATTTTATTGAACAAATTAATTTACGAGACTTTTTTCATTGTCGACCTTTTGTCACGTAGAATTGTCAAAATTCAGAATCGCTGAACTCATCGAAATTTTAAAATGAAGAAATTCCAAACATGGAAAAAAACAAAAGTTTCCAATTTATATGCAATCATTCATTCATGTTGCTTGAGTAAAGAAAGAGAATTTGCATAAAGTGGAAAATCAGTGCTTTGTCAACGTTTTGTTTTTTTCTTCATTATAAAATTTTTATGTGTAGCTAAATTCTGAAATTTGACAGTTGTATGGAATAAATATTCGACAATATAAAAAATATGGTGAATGGAAATTAAAACAAAAAAAATGCAAATCCTGGTAAATGAAAGTTCTTTAAAACAGGGATGGGAACGGAAACGGAACAGAATTAAAAATTAATAATCGACGCAACTTTAGTTTTGTTCTAAGGTACGGAACAAAAGAAAATATATTTTCGTTCCATTCCAACTTTAATTATCTCTAATTTAAAAAAAAAAAAAAAAAAAAAAAAAAAAAGGAAAAAAAACAGGCAGAAAATTGTAAAAAACGGACATATTTTTGTGCTTTGGCACGAAACGATAATAGTATTTATTTTTGTTCGGTGCCTTGGAATGAAACGAAAATCCGATCGACTATCGTTCCAATCCTTGGAACGGAACAAAAATCCATCCGATTTTCGTTTCGTGCCATGGAATAGAACAAAAATCAGATTGACTTTCGTTCTATTTCTTTGTCACAGAACGGAACAAATATAATAATTTCGTCCCCATCTCTGCTTTAAAATAAATATTCGAAATTACAAATTTTTCTAAATAAATAATGTGTCTTGAAATGAAAAATACTAGTAAAGAAAAATTCGAAAACAAAATTTTAGGTTAAAGGATAATTCTAAAATGTACTTTTCTATATTAAATCAAGGATCATATTAATAACATTTCTATCAAATAGAAATTCTAAAATTGAAATTTTTTATTAAATAACAATTCAAATTTATGAATAATTCTTGTAAATAGAAATTTTGCAATTTGAAAATTCTTCAAAATGAACCACCTGTAAATAATAATCCGTACACCCAGAGGAAAATTTAATTGCATTCAATGTAACGTATTTGAAACAAATAACAGTATATTTCTGTCGTAGAACGAATTAAATTATGTATTTGTTTTAAAAAAATATGTCAGGTAGCAGGAGACAATTTTTTATTTAAATCAAATACATTTTTGCTTGAATGACATAAAAGTTATTTGAAACAAATAAATAAGTTAGTTGGTTGTGTGACAAATATACCATTCCTCTGGTTGTAGAAATACATACTATTGCAATAAATACAAATCATGTTAATTACAATTTCTAGTTGTAAAAAATTCTAAAATTTAAATTCTCTACTAAATGAAAAATCGGATATCGGCATTTCTGTAATTAATAATTCCGATGAATATTTTCTCTGTATAATAACAAATCGCCTACAACACTATACTACTAAATGAAATTGTAAGCTTTGAACATTCGAAATAAAGTACACTCGAATTTAAGCTGAGTATTCGAATGTTTTCTGTTTGGGAACTATTTATACACCTCATTGTGAAATAAGTAAACATATTTCCAAATCTTTCAAGAAGCTTAATATTTCTTGCAAATTTGTTCAAATACTTTCCGATACTTATAAAAAAATATTTGAATATACTTAAAATTACTTAAAGACACCTAAAAATCCTCGATGTTAATTTAGAATAACAAAAACATTTCAAATCTATTCAAAGTATCACAAACATTAGTCCTTAATTTTTAAATAATATATAGAATGTTTTTAAAATGTTATGCTTACTTACAACATTTTAATAGTATTTAAAGTCTTTTAGAGTGTTTGCAATTATTCACTTATCTTGACGAAAAGGTTGTCATATAAAATTTGTATATTTATACATTTTTTTCTTCGTTTTTTTTCATATTTATTTTCTTATTATTCTACACTGTGGTCTCATTTATTGACATTTTTTGCATCAATTTTGTATTTCCTGACAATTTCTTTTTATGACAAGTAATCCTTGATAATTATTTTATTTATTTAAACTTGTACCTGACACTAGCAAGTTTCAACTTTCTATGAACTCTTAATCTTAACACATAATTACCAGATCTTCAATCGAAATTGTCAATTGAAAAGCCAATTGACCTTGAATATTTGCAGATAAGATACATCTTCAGTCCAAAATGGTATAATGTGTAACCTATTTTGCAATTCCTATGTATTATTATTTAAAATAACTACATTCTCTGTCTCTCTGTCTCTCTCTCTCTCTTTCTCTCTCTCTCTCTCTCTCTCTCTCTCTTTCTCTCTGCATCTTATAATAGATAGACCCTCGAAAAGGTGTCACAGTGTCATTTTTCTTTACTGAGAAATGCGTTTTCCAAAACGAGAACTACATTGTTTCCTTTTGTATATAATAATTGTTGATTGGTTTGTTACACAAGGGAATTAATTGTCTGTCAATTTAATGTATTGTTATAAAAAAAAGCAAGGATATATAGTGCTGATTTGTTTTGTAGGATTTACTCTTAATTTATGATTTAAATTCACACAGAAATGTAGAAAAATTTTCCACTTATGAGGGCATATAATGGAGAATAGAATGACGTACGTACGTGGTAGCTTGACATTGGAACAAAAATTGTCCAGGGTCTTACTCGTATAAAGTAATGAACATGTAATTTTAAAATTGTATTGATATTCATAAAATCTTCTGCCCAATTCGAGTTTGTTTATATTTATGTTTAAAAACAGTTATTCTAATTTATGCACTAAAGTCCTTGATCCATTTTATTTGCTTATGGTAATGTTACAATTTCCTGAAATACTGTACTTCTTTTGTAGATATGATGGAAGTTCCTGTTTGGACAGTAGTGCTTTTGTGCAAGATTTAGTATCAATGTGCTTACAAATTTATGGAACCACCTTTTTTTGATACGGCCTCCGAAATGTCTGCGAATACAAAAAAAAATTCTGAAGACGAAAAATCAGCCAACAATAAACTGCACTTCTCTTTCACGCCAGTTACAAATGAAAGTCAAATTTTGTTCAAGCATGTTGACTTAGATTCATTTGTAGTTATATGCAACAATTTAGAAAACTTTAAAGTCAATGAATATTTCAATTTCGCAACAAGTAATTGCTACTTAGTACCGTTCAAACAGAAGAAGAGTTTGAATTTTTTAATTGATGAGAATAAAAGTGAAAATGTACATGATTTTAATTTTTATGAGTCTCTACTTGGATATATTGACATTGGAAACAGTACATCTGTAAAAATTGTGTACAAATTAGAGAAGAACGTAATGCAGGATTTAAATCTCTGCAATGATTTCTATGTGTCAGTTGTGAAGCAAAGTGTAATTGAACTTTTTAATACAAGAAATAGTACAGCAGTATCAGACTTTTGCTACGTGAAACCAAACATTTCAAATAAGAAACTTTTGCATAAAGAAAATTTACGAATTCATACTGAAAGCTGGAATGAATTGTGCAAAATTCTTAATAAAAAAATAGAAGCTTTTAAACAAAAATATAATATTACTGATATTTTCTACTATATTGCAGAGCATGGAATCAGAACAAGCGTTGAATGTAGAGAAAGCATGCTGAAGAGATATCTAATTGATGATGCAAACTTGATTGTGGCTCAATTCCACATTGCAACTGAATTAATGGACTCTGCTTATCAAGCATGTTTTACAAACTCTAATGACAATCCAAACCGTGAAGAGACAAGCAACTTACAGGAGAATATAATAAATGGTTCTGCCGTATTATTTAATTTTCAAAATTTGAAAAAGGAAGCCAATATAACATGCTACAGTGGAAAGTATAATCTCAAGAATTTCGGTCATTTCAGTTATAAAGTCAGCAATGATTTCAAGACAAAGTTTACTACAACTGATTTCAAGTACTTGGAGGATAATATGATTACTTTTCGCTTTGATGAAAGTGTAACCCATATTATGTCATACGATCCACTTTTTAAAATTTGTCCACAATTTCATGAACAACCACTTGCCTTCTCTCAAATCTCAGGAAATTATGGATACGTATCTCAACTTAATGGTGAAATACAAAACCAAGATACACGTATAAGACACACAGCACCTATTAATGAGCAGAATATACAGCAAGATGATTGGGACTTTAAATGCAATTTGAAGGAATCAATCGAAACCAAATTAAAGAAGTTCCTGAACTATCAGACAAGAAGTGATAGAATGCAATTCAATCAACTGGACTCAATTCCCAGTGATCCTGAATTTATAAACTTGCACAAAAACGCAAATGTCCACCACACTTTGAGAATCCTAGCAGCGACAAACGATTCTTACATTCAGCATCTGAAATATTTAAAATGCAAGATTTTACACTCAAATGCAAACTGTGAACGTGTTTGTATGTGTATGCAAGAATCACCTGACAATCGTTTGGAATATAATGAAAAAGTGGTCATAAACAACAGCAACAGCAGCAGCAGTATCAACAGAAACATCAATAACAACAATACCAAGAAGAATGAAAAGTTTCATTGTTTAGAGAAGATAAATACTTTCTCTTCGATGCGCTTCGAAATTGTTCACAGTTTCAAGACTATGAAAGCAGTTGAAACGTGGATTGATGGTGATCCTAAATATGAAAAACAAAAAAAGTCTATGTTTAAATTCTTGTTGTCTAAGGAGATTGTAGAAACTTCAAAACCAATGCTTATGAAAGGTGAAGCAACTACTACGAAACTGTCAACAGAACCTGAAAATAACATTGCGACACGTCTGTACATAGTTGGTGCCGCGAAACATGAAAATGGTCATAGTCAATTAACTCATTTTTTTTTGCAAAATGTGATTCAGCCACTTGAATCGCTAATAAATATCGAAACAAAGATGAAAATTTACAGAGAGCAAAAATCTCTCCCAACAGTTAGTGAAACACTTTCGACATTCATCAATCAACAGATATTGCAATTTATTTTACATGGATCAGAGAACTGTGATGTCAAGTTAATGAATTTATTACTGAGAAAGGAAGCATTTCATCTTTTCGATAATAACGATGAAATATCCTTCTTTAATGAAGGCAACAATGATTATAATGTAAAGACTTTAATTGCAAAGAGGAAATTAACACTCTTCAGTCTTCAATACTCTCAGTCTGGAAACATTACACTAAACAGGTATGAAGGAATTAACTCTCTTTCCTTCACTGTGATTCTTAATTTATTGGAGAAATGTGAAATCGAAGGAGTAAACAATTCCACTGAAAGTGAAAAACTAAAAACTTTTGTAAAGAAACTCATTAAAAGTCACATAATCTTTGCTTTGCGCATTACTCAACTAATTCCTTCTTTTTCCCCAAGCACACCAATGACTTTAAAGTACTTTAATGACGATGTTGCCGCGCTAACAACTATAAAATTTTTGGAAAAGCGCAACAAGGCAAAATACGTAGTGAATAAAAGAGATACATCCAGATCTAACGTTTCACAATTCTATAATTATATAACTCCTGAAACTTTACTCGCTACTCTAGACAATCCAATAAGCTATCAATCGCAATTATTTCGTTCAGCATTTGGCAACCTAATTGCGTCAAGTGGCACATCGGAGATTTTCTCTCTGCAAGTGAAGAAAGAAATTTTTACTTTCATTGTAGAAAAAGTTGAGTTTTGGCCGTGCTTTTATCTAATAAATGATAAAGAATACAAATTCAAATTCTTTAAAGTTAAGAAGGAAAAGTTCCCTTCACCTTCAACATCAGCATCAATATCAACACCAGCAGCTACAGCATCAACACCAGCAACAATCTCCGTATTGAAATCGGCATCAGTATCCACACAAGCCTCATCAAGTAATACAATATTACCCGAAAATACATTAAAACGAAAACTTCCAAGTGAAAATAGTGACAGAAAGACTGGTATTCTAGATAAATATAATTTACCAAATCAGAAAGTTAATGGAACGAGTACTTTTCAAAATCTTTATAAAAGTATTACATTTCTGGATATGGAAACGACAGACCTACAGTTTAAAGATATTACCGAAATTTGCTTGTACGAAGTTTCAATGTCAACTGTTTTAAAATTACGTGAAAATTTAAGGGAAAAAGATTTTTCTTATAATCCTCTAGTATTTGAAGAAATAGAAACAGCATCAGATGCATGCAAATTGATCTTGGTTTTCAATACTGATTTTGAAATATCAAAGGAAGCTACTGACCTATCGCAAATAAATAATCTTTCTAATGCAAATTTTGCAAAAATTTCTGATGAAAGTTGCTCAAATATCGTTAATTTTCTGAAATCAAGCAATCAGCAGCCGACACTATTAGTTGGGTACAACAGCGAACAATTTGATTTACCAATTTTAAACAGACTTTTTAGAGAGCACAGTATACTTGTACCAAGTAATTTGCAATCATTAGATTTATATAATATACTGAAAGATGACGTACATAATATACAATTAATAAATGGTGATTTCCTCAATGTAGCTAATTTAAAATTGGAAACCTTATCAAACGCACTATTCAAGCATCAGAAAAACGTGCTACCCATGTATGCAGATCATCACAGCGCGAAAAATGATTGCGTATATCTTCTTGGACTTCTACTATCGCTAAGTGATAAACTTCTTGACTCCTGCTGTAACAAAATTAATCAAGTAAGAAATGTACCTTTCTTACCTGCAATTCCATTGAAAATGAGAAAACTCAGAACTAAAGCTTGCAATGAGAAAAAAAAGAAGCAGACATCAGAACATCTGAATTCTGAATCTTCAACACCACCTACCTCATCAATCATAACGAAAAATATGTTAAATTATGAAACTACTGTAATATTAAATGTGCTGGAAACGTCCATTCAAGAGAGCAATAACAAAATTATTTCAAATGAGAACGAATTGACCAGAACAGCATCAAACATTAAAATCGGTATAAACTTAATTAACAGAAAAATTTTAGAGCAACATACATTGGAATCATCTAGGACTGATAAAGAAATTCTTTATGACAAAATTGTAAACAACATTCTGCCAAGTTCAATGAAAACTAACAGTAGATTTGGAAAAATAATTATAAATGGTAAAGAATATTTTACTAAAATTCCTCGACTGATGCAAGCAATCACTATTCAGGGTAGGACAGAAAACAATGAGCTCTATTGTACAATTACAAAGAATCATATTGGTAAGCATAAGTATTCATAAAAACAAACATATCAAAAAGAAAAACCAAAATTAAAACAAGACAAGAATAATGTGCAATACTTATTTTTCAGATTTGTTGAACAACTTCATAAAGGATTATTGTAATAATCCAATACTAATTGTCTCCAATGCCACAAGTTGGAAGCTTTATCGCAATCTGCATTTGTCAAACCATCTTCAATTGGTAAGTCAAACCGCAAAATTACAAAAACATTAAGTAAATAAATAAATAAACGACCAAACTTGTTGGTAATGAAAAAATACATTTTTAAACAAAAATAACCGAGCTGAAAATTCAAAAAAATTTAAATGTTTACAAATTTTAAAATTGAAAAGAATTGAAATATTAAATTCCTCACAAATATACACTTTAAATCTTGTACTTCTTATCTTCTTTTATCAAATTTAAATCCAAAATATGTATATGTTTTTCAATATTCATTGTAGATGAAGAAAAAATTTGAATATCCTTTCATTGTCAAATACAAATCTTTCAATGTTATTTTCTATCTTTGTCAATCAATATCGTAGATAGAAAAGAAATAGAACCGCGTATTCATTTTCTACAATGCTAGAATGAAACTGTTTATCTCTTTTTATCCATTTATCTAAAAATGATCCTTATTTAAATTTTTGTATTTTTTACACAAACACACACACACACACAATTAAGTAGAAAAGAAATTTAATGTATTTGAATGAACATTATTTTTTGATTTTATTATTCCTTCATGTGTACCCTTTCGAGTTTTTTTACATAGTAATCACATAGTTCTTTTCTCATTTGTTCATCCAATCAATTTCCCCCACCCCTAACTGCATCCGTAACCGACTTTTATCATTCAATTGAGTTTAGGATGTATGTTGAGTTGAGTTTAGGAATATGCTTTTGAAATGTTATCATTGTAAGTATATCTGAATATCTTCCTCAAAACTGTTCCATATTTTTTTTTTACCTAAAGTACATAACTTTGTGATATCTATCCTTTTGAAATTTTCATTAAATATTTAGCTACGATACATTGCAAAAACTTTTATGCATTTCAATCTTTGTACGTACTTCTATATCTCTTTCTATCAGCACAATATATGTCTGTTTCTATTCTTTTGAATCTTTTACAAATTAAAACGCATGGGAGAAGAAAAAATTTCAAATAAGAAAATAAAGAAAGAGATAGGAAAAATAAATACACAGTAAATAAAAGAAGAATACTAAAGGAGAATACTAGAATTTCTAAACAGAAAATTGAATTTTAATAAAGTTTCTGGTATTACAAGAGATTAACGTTATGGCGGATAAAAATAAAGGTAGAAAGTAATTGGAGAGATAAAAGAAAGGATTGGAAAAGAAGCTTGGCAAGAACTAAAATCAAGATGTCAAGGCCTCCTGTTCATATAATGATTAATGAAGAAACAAAATAACATAATTCTTATTTAATCTTCAATGCAAAAAGATTCCGATTCAGAATTTCGTGCAAGACACTGCCAACCGAAGTTAGCGCCACTAAAAATTAAAATCTCTGTTTTAAAATTTATTGAAATTATTTATTATTCAGTACGTACTTTCTAACGGAGAAATATTTTTTATTGGGTATTAGCATTAATTTTATTAACGTTAGTTACTGCTAATAAACAGTAAATGTAAAATAAAAAATAATTTCAATAAAACTTGAAACAGAGATGTTACATTTCAATGACGCTAGCTTCAGTAGGCACTGTCTTCCAAGAAATTCTGAATAAGAATCTTCTTGCACTGAAAGTTAAATAAGAATTATTTTGTTTTGCAAATTCAATAAAAAATTATATATAAACAGAAGGCGTCGATATTTTGTTTATCCTTATCAATCTTAGAAAATTATACAGATTAGAATGAATAGAGTTTATATCCCTTTACTTTAGGCAGAAAATAATAACCTTATAATTGTTTTAACAAAGTATTCTGTTAAATGTAATATTTCATTTATCATTTCAGCCTGAAAACAACATTTTAATTTTGGATGAAATAATCACGCAAATTTTAGACGGAGACAAGTATTTGGATATGAATTTAAATTTCATGAACAAATTACAAAGTGCAAGGAATTGTCCACTGTCTGACACTGAAATGATAGAATTGTTTACCTTATTCAAGAAACACTTTACGAGCTCACTGAATTTTACAAAATAGTATACTCAGTGTACAATAATTGCGACATTTAACTTTTTTTTCTACAAAATATATACCTTTTAATTGTTTACATTTACTTTTACCAATCTAATTAAAAAAGAAATTGTTGTTATTCTATTAACATTTTACAATTATAATTAAAAAAAAATTCTTCGTGCTTCATTATATATATACATATATACATTTTTTTCACCTAAAATAACCAATCTATGTACAATTAAATCTTTATCTTCGAATGAAGAATTTTTTTTACTGAAAATTCATTTGTATTTATTTTCGCTGTAAGAAAGTCAATACCATAAGGTTAAAAAAATCACTTTCGCTTTGCCTTTAAAGACAGTGGATGTTTTAGACACTCAACGCAAGAATTGAGTTTTTAGAGGGCGAAAGCGAAAGTGGTTATTTCAATATGCATATATCAAAGTGTACCAATAATAAATGTACAATTGATTTAAAAAAAAGCAACACTACATGGAAAGAAAAATATAACTTTTGTAGTATAAACCGTCTCACACTATTTTAGCGTGAGCCCAACACTTACTGTAAAAGCAAGAAATAATGGAATAATAGGGTGGGTACATGAAATTAGAGTAAGAATTTCTGCTTTAGCGGTAAGAGCGGAGCTCATGCTAGAAAAGCGTGAGACGGTTTATACTAAAAAAGGTAGACTTGTCTTTCCGTGTACTAAAGACTTATAAATACTTCCTATCTGTACGTCCGCATGAAACGGGCCCACTTTTTTGGTTTTATTTTAGGAGATATTCGCAATTTTCTAAAAAAAAAAAACAAATTTACGATTCTTTTTTATTGCTGAAAAACAAAATATTAAAAATGCTCTTTCGGATCATGTATTTATTATAACTTTGTCGTAATTTAAAACACGTTAAAATCTTATTTTTATTTCTTAATTAACATGGGAGATAATATAAAACTTGAATTTTAAACTCATTTTTCTCAAAATTAGATTTTTGACATTTCCAACTTTGAACTCTTTCAACTCGACAAATTTTTCATCTAAAGGACTCTAAGACATCTCAAAATGTTAGAAATTCAATCAAGAATATGCTCATATAACTAAATTCAATAGTGCCAAAGTGGGCCCTTTTCATGCGGACTTACACATATATATTTATGAATGAATCAGCAAGGTAAATGAATTAACATTTCTAAAGTTAAATATTTATTAAAAAGTAAAAAAGTATGAGTTTTTAAATGTGTACAAACAATTAGGTAATACTTTAACGCATATTTAGATTGAGACAACAATTGATAATATTTTGCAAATTTCAATTTTAATAGAAAAAACCAAAGTCATGGAACAAAAAAATCAAATCAAAATAAATTTCAACTACAATCTCGATGCAAGTAACAACATTCTTCCTCAAATTGTAAATTTGAAAAAAAATCAACAAAAACTTATGCATTCATTTTTCCAATTATGTAAGACATATTAAGTTTGCATTTTTGAATTTGCAAAATTGTATTATACACTCGAAATTCTAGGTAAAAGATGGATGTTTCAAAAGAAAAAATATTATCTTACTTAGATAAGATTAGCTAAAATATTAGTTAAGGTATGTTAAAGTATTTCACCATCTATTAAAACTTATCAATTCTTTTGCAATTCTTATGACAATTCAAGCAAAGGTTAAACAAATTAAAAACTAACAATTCGCATATGTGCATTATAGTTACACTTATCACATAAATTTTAAGCAAAAGCGGAATATGTAGACTTGAAATAGCAATTGAAAATTATTTCTTGCCAATATTTTAAAAATTTTAAACAATGCACGCATCTTATAGATGAAAGCAAATAATTTTTTACATTCTAAAAATTAGCACATAATTTTCAAAATGCATCAACATTATTCCAAATTAAGTAGAAAATAGCGTTTTGATACTTGTAAATCACCTACTTTTGAATTAAAAAAAAATATGATTTATTAATTTAAATAACCAAACAATGAACTCAAGAATATACAATCTCGCCAGTAATGAACAAAGGATGATAATTTGAATTGTAGGCATCATCTGGCCTTCTATCTTTTTATTACAAAAACGTGTTATGCTTCATAAACTGGAAAGTTATACATAATTACACAATACTGGGTATATGTATATAATGTTATTAAAACCTAACAATTAGAATGTACGTTAGCACCTTAAGAAACAATATTTAAGATTATTTTCATTGACATCACAAGTATGTTAATTGGCGAGAAGTCTAGAAGTGGATTGAAATTTTCTAAAATTTAAGTACAATATAATTAAGCAGACAAAAACAGCATTTTTTAATATTTCTTTAAACCGTCCTACGCACTCTTTATGAGGGAATCCCTCACAGAGTTCATTATTTATTAAATAACTATTTTTGTATACACTGTAGGACATTATTCGTATCCATACCTTTCACTTCATTCCTCTGGAATATATTTTTAAAGATGCCTGTCTCTTTTTCTTTTCTGTTTTCTATGTTCAATTTAATGTTGTTATTATTAATTAAGTTTATCGTTGTTTTTGCTTTTTACAGATATTTGCAATTATAGTAACAATAATAATAATAATAATAATAATAATAATAATAATAATGAAAATAATAAAAATAATATTAATAATAATTAAAAAATTTTCAAATTTTAAAGTTCGCGCGATTTATATTATCAGACCACAATTAAAAATAAAGTATTCATAATTTCAATCTGAATTATGTTAATAAATTGAATTGATTATTTTGTAAATATTTTTCAATTACATTAATAAGCATTTACATTTCTTAGTTTACAATATAGCGCGGCCGTGCAACAATTATTACACGGAAAAAATACGTTGTTTAAAATTTAAGCAATTGGTCAAAGAGTTCTGGATATGGAGGAACATTTCGTAGAGTTTTATAAATATTCTGTGACCATGATAGAAAAACTAAATAAAGTTTTATAAATTTTATAAACCTAGTAACTGAAGAAGATAGTCACGTAATTATTATGTAACAGTGTTTTAAAACCTAAACAACGTTTCCTATATTTTAAGTGACTCGTGAACTAGAAAATAAGAAATAGGCTTCGATTAAAGAAACTGTACGCCGAGTCACGGAAAAATTACTCGACATTTTGTTTATCTTCAGTGTCCAAGTAAAAACAATTGAATTGAACAATTTTCATAGAAAACCAACTTATTATTTTCAAAATTAATATATAAAATAAGGTAAGACGGTAAAAATTCCCACTTTCGTAGAATCACCCAAATATAATTTATTAATAAAAAAGCCTCAAATGATTACCAAAAAAGTATACCTTAACACGTATGCAATATTATGATAAAAACATAAGATGTTTTGCAAATAAATTTTTTTCTAGAAGTAACGCAATACTTTGAGCAAGGTTTTTCGCAAGTGGTAAAGAAATAATTCGTTTAATATATAAGAACGGGAAGAAATTAACTTCTTAGCGTGCGAAACTGCGACTGCGTTAATACTGCGATTGTAAATGCGTTTTATTGTATAAACTATGATTAGTGTTAGGTTATACTGTCAGATAGGGAAATAATATATAGAATACTCTGAATGTATGGTAAAAATTGCGTGTGTGTGTGTGGGTGTGTGTGTGTGTGTGTGTAAATAAAAATAAACAATTGAAGGAAATTATTTTTTTTTTCATTGGTTTTTTCATTTTCAGTAACTGTCGATGAGATTTTCCACAACTGTTGCCGAAACTGTAATACGCTTCGTAGGCAGTTTTATTTTCAGTGACTCGACACATAAAATTCATATTATAATAATAGAAAATTTAGTCAACTGTTTTCCACATTTTTATTGAATGTAGCTTAATTCTCCAGTGAATATTAATTTAATTTATAAAAATATTGCATTTTAAATTTTAATCAACTAACCCTCATATCCAAGAGTCTTTTACAAACTCGCTTAAAATTTAGTATACTTATTTTTTCCGTGTATTATTATTATTGATGTACCTAATCATCCATTTTAACCAATCATGTTCATCTCTTAACATTAATTTGTTTTTAGTTTCGAATTTTTCAAATTCTTCCTTTTCACGTCATTTCTTATTTGCTAAATAATAAATTTTATTATTTACTTTTGTTTACAGTTGACAATAAATTGAGCAAAGTTAATAATTTTAATAATTTCAATTTTGTAGAAAACACCTTATTATTATTTACTAATTGAAATAATAAATTTAAAAAAAAATGAAACACAATAATTCTGAAAATATTTTAATTACCCGTAAATTAAATTTCATTTGGTTACTTTTTTTATTTCAATTTCTGCTCAATCTTTATTATATTTCCTCATACTGGAGTAGCATTAAATACTACACTGTAAAAAATAGCATTCAATCAAGTAAACTTTATTTAATTCAAATACATCGTGAAATTGAATAGGGACGAGTCAATTATAGTTTTGATTCAAGAAAATAATTTTCTTGGTATTATATGATTGAAAGAAATCCATATTTTCTTCACCCAAGTCAATAAATATGGGATTCAAGCAAGTAATTGAACAACTTGCAAGAATTAGAAAAAATATTAAACCAAGATAAATATTTTCTTAAACCGAGAACACATTTTCTTGATTTGAGAAAACGCAGGATATTCAATCAAGAAATGTATTTTCTTGAATTAAGAAAATATTTCATTGATTTTCCTCCTCTTACTAAACCCCATCTCTCATAATTTTTCTATTTCCTCTGTCGAACATTTTTTTCTCTTAATTAATGTACATTTTCATATTTTATTAATTATTTATAATTAATTTATGTTGTACATAGACTTATAATTAATAATTTATTACATCTAACGTAATACACTATAAATTAAAATTTCGCACTGACGCTGGAATTGAACCCGGGACGCACGCAACGACAATCTACCACGTTACCCACGAAGCTATGTTGCCTTGAAGTTATCAAAATAAAAAATTATATACATATATACGTTATTCTCCAAGTAGTGCAGAATGTAATGTCCCTTTAGTGTTTTTAAGAAACCAGTTGCATATATTGCAATTAATCCAATGGAGAAAACTAATTTTTATGTTTGCAAACAAAAGCTTATAGTCTTTTTCAATTTAAAATTTTAAAATTTATATTTGAAAATTGTTTTAAGGTGCCAAAACGTCATGGTAACTGTAGTATTAGATTAGTGAAAATAAATCAAGTGAATATGAAAAGGAATGAAAATTGATAATGAAATGTTGAAAAAATCAGTTTTTCTTTTGCATCATGATAATGCTTTTCTCAGCATTGATTAACGTATATCATTCCAAGTGATTGTTGGTGCTCCAATGAATCGAAACAAAACAATTTGTCTTAACGGTTGAAGCTCAGTTAAGCAATAAATAATTACATAAATTTCCATAAATTACCACATAAATTTCCAAATTTGTTTTTTTTTTAATTGTATTTGATTACTTATTCTTAATCAAACTATAAATTTCCATAAATTACCACATACATTTCCAAAAATTTACAGCATAAATTCCCATAAATTTCCGATATTTTTGTTTTGTAATTTTTAACAGTATTTGATAACTTACTGTTAATTAATCACTCGGGCTAATGAAATATCTTATTTCAAACAAACAAATATCGTCTTGTTTCAAGTCAATCATCCCAAGTCAATACAGCTACTTGATTCAATGCTATTTTTTTTCAGTGTATAATTGATAATTTCATTTATAGAAAAGTAAGGTTATTTCTTTAATTTCCAACTGTTTTAAATTGCTTAATTATTACTTATTGAGCTACAAAAAAAGATTGCTTTTAATAAATACTTTTATTTAAATTTGTGTTGCTTGTTTGAATTATTTTTTTGTGTGGAATGAATAAAGAAGGAGGAATGCCAATTAGGCCTGCACGGAGAATATATTGTCAAAGAATAACATGGAAATATTCAAGAATATTTGTGACTACTTAGGAATATAAAATGCAAAAGTATAAGTAAAATATTAAGTTCCTTATAGAAGGCTCTAGAATATCTAAAAATATTTAAGAATACTCAAGAATACTTAAAAATACTTAAAAATGCTTGAGATTACTTATGTATATTACCTATAATAATATTGAGTTCATTAGAGAGTAATCTAAAACATTTAAGAATACTTAAGATTAATGCTGAATGTTTTTATATATTCTGGAGTATTAGTTGAAGAAAAAATTATTCCGAATACCTACTGATAATTTAATTAATTTAAAATTCTAACAGAAGTAGGAATTGCTTTTTATATTTTTAATGTGTATAAGAACCCTGGGCGAATTAAAAGAGATTGGTTAATTTAATATTTTCAATTGGTAATCCTTTATCCTAAAATCTGCAATATTATGTTGTAAGCTTAGGAATGTATTAAAATGTGATTTTCAAAACGGGCGAAATAAGAAAGATATTTTACAATTCAATATTTTCAACAGATAATCCTTTGTCCTAAAATTCTTTCTGTTAAAATTTCATTTCTGTAATAAAATATTATTATATATTCCGTAATTACAAAAATATGAAAGAATTAAATGACAAAGGATTATCAATTGAAAGTGTTAAATTCTAAAATATCTTTATTTAACACATGCATAAAAAGTCCCACTTTTGACCCAAGAAAAGCACGGCAAAAAGCACATTTTACATGTAAGGATTCGATAAATACACTGGCGCAAGGATAAATGAAGCATATTACTTTTATTTAACGACAGTGTCTTTTTACAATGAAAAAAATTAAAATTATTTGATTCAATTAATTCAAATTATTTGAAAAATATTTATTTAATTTAAATAATATTTATTTGTATTCAAGAAACATGTATTCGGTTCAAATAACTTGATTTATTTTAATTACACTTACTTAAACCCAATAAATCTTAATTGGACCAAGTAAATAATGCATTGATTATTATAACGAATTTATTTAATACAAATGATAGGTCATTTGTAACTATTAATTTATTTATTTCACTCAAATATGTGGGTTATTGATACAAATGAAGATTATTTGACACAATTAATTTATTTTATAGATTTAATTAAACTCAATTATTTAAGCCAAATAATGTTTTATTTAATTGGGATAAAGTTCCGAAAACCCTTCCCTTCCGATTTTTAAGAAACTTGGTATACCTACGTAATTTAATGCGCTGCTTACGAATGTGATATGAAAAATAGGCGCAAATTTGTTTTGCATTGTCAAAAACGCAAAAACCTATAACAATACGGTTTTTTGCATTTGACTTGAAAGGAACGCAAAATTTTGAAAAATATTTTAAATAAAACTATAATTTCGAATCCAACATTTTCAATTAATAACACTTTGTCCAATAATACGAGCAAACTAAAATGCAAATATTACAGATTTTTTTGAAGACAAAAGATTATCAATTGAAAATATTCCATTTCTTTATTTATATAAGTTTTTTAAAACGTATAATTTTAAACGTACGTTCTTTTTTATTTTTCAAAATAATTTTTTAACTATGTTTAATAAAGTTAAGAAACCTTTGTCCAATAATACGAGCGAACTAAAATGCAAAAATAACAGATTTTTTGGACAAAGGATTGTAAATTGAAAATATTCAATTCGAAATTATCTTTTTCATTTTTCCCTTTTTTTTTGGACAACGGATTATAAATTGAACATATTGGATTCAAATTGATCTTTTTGGTTCGCTCTTCTCTCATGGACAAAGGATTATAAATTGATAATATTTAATTAGAAATAATATTTTTAGTTCGCCATTTTACTATGGACAAAGGATTATAAGTTGAAAAAAAATTCAATTCGAAACCATCTTTTTCATTTTTTCTTTTTGTTTTCAAAAAAGATTATCAAGCGAAAAAATTCAATTTGAAATTATCATATTAGTTACCTTTTTTTTAAAAAAAAGGATTATCAATGGAAAATATTGGATTTGAAATTATCTTCTTAGTTTGCTCTTTTATTTTTGGACAAAGGATTATAAATTTAAAATATTCAATTCGAAATCATTTTTTATATTTTTTCCTTTTTAAGAAAAAAAAATTTATCATTTGAAAATATTCCATTTTTTTTTAAAAAAACTTGTTTAAAACAAATATTTTTAATCATACGTTTCTTTCTATTTTTCTAATTATTTCATAACTATGTTTAATAAGGTGAGTAACCACCAATTGGTTGTAATATGGATATATTAGCTGCTTTTGTAGTTACTTTCAATTTTTTGCATTTTCCTTAAGAACTATGACTGTTAAGTAAAAAATGCATTATCATATTCGTAATCAGGGCACCAAAGTACGTAAGTATACCAAGTTTCATTAAAATCGGGAGGGAAGGGTTTTCGGAACTTCACCCAAAAATGAAGTATATGAAACTCAGCAGAAAAAATCTCCGACTCATGTGTTTACAGTACACAGGTGCGAAATAAGGTTGGCATACAGAGTTTGATGGTTCGACCAGAGTTAGCCCAACTTTTGCGGAACAAAATACGCATGCCAAAGTTGAGCCAACTTTACCAGCCAACTCTGGCATGCGGAGTTATGCCAACCGTTGGTCCAACTTTGGCTGAAGACTTAACACTTAAGTAAAATATACCTAACAACTTAATATATACGAGTTAAGTAAAAATTACTTAAGTACTTAAGTGAAATCTACTTAAAAAGTTAAGTAAATTTTACCAAACTATTTGAGTAAATAATGTAATGCTAAATATATTACTTAACATTTTAGGAAATTTTAGTTAAGAACTTAGGTAAAAATTACTTAAAAGAGGTTAGGTAGATTTTACTTAATTATTTTAAGTTAACTTTTCTTCTAATTTTTTCCCTGTACGCACGCCAATGACAAAACCTCAATTGACAGGAGTTTCAAGCACAAAAATTCTTTGGACGGCACAACTCTGGCTGGCGGTTGGGCCAACCATGGGTAGAATCTCTGATGCCAGATTTCCAAAAAACACATAAATTCTTTGGTCGGCCCAACCGTCGGCAAAAACTCCATAGACAGGGTTTTAAAGACTGTCCCAACTACTCTACTAGTCCAACCTTTCCGAGAGTTGCTCCATCTGTTGGCAAAACTTTCAAAAAGTGAGTTTTATAAAATGTTCTAATTACGGATGGTCCAATTTAGTGATCCGACTATCGAATTTTAAGATGTATGTGGCAAATAACAACAATGAATGGTTTTAAACAATTGCTAAAATCATAGTTTCAAAGTATATTTCTATTAAACATTGTTGTACACTGTACTATTCAAATAGTACTAACACTCAGAACTTAACGTTTATTTTTAAAAGATATGCTAACAGCTTGAATAGCCGGATGGTTAGGGAATGGGACTGGCAGCTGGAAGACCCAAGTTCGATTATTCATAACTTATAAAAATTTTTCTGTTTCAAGTTTTAACTAATTATACACGGAGAAAAATGAAAATTTCAGTTTGAGGGATATTGCTAATCAACTTCATAGATTCCAATACAAATAAGAAAGACAGCTAAAATCAAGTACGCAGTTTTAAATAGTTTAGTGATTATAATAAGTAATAACCATTCCTTACATTTTTATGAATATTTGTAATTTTATTTGAAATGAAGAATATGTAGTAAGGGCAAAATGATTCAATATTAGAAGAAAACAATAATTTCAATTTGTGCAAAGAAAAATTGACAAATATTTCATATAATGATATTAATATTGAAATGGGAAATATAAGTTTTACTGTTACTGCTAATAAAATAAGAAAGAGCCATAAATTAGTCTTTTGTAACTGCTCGATTGTGAAATGTGCAACTTGCTGTTGATTGCTGCCTTGATTCCCAAGCAAGTATAGTAGTGAGGCCCATGCTCGTAGAACTGAGTAGAAATAATACTGCACCAATACAAAGTCGTGTTGGACACGATGTCTTCTCTCTCACTCTTTTCTCCCACCTTCTCTTGTTAGTTTGTTACCGCATTACCAAATGTCACTCCCATCATTTTAAGGACTTTTAAGCAAGCTGAAATACACAGAAAGAAGGGGTATGGTTCATTTGACACAAAGTGTTTAGTAAAATATTTCTGTAGGAATTTGCCAGTGGCGCCGTGTATCGGCGGTAGCATATACGTCCTGTTGAGTAAAATCCACCTCTATGTTCGGTGCAGTACTCTCTATTGAGTAAATTTGACAGCACATTAACTTAACCTTACAATTCGTGTTGTCAGGCCAAAACTAAAACAACTGTTGTGTAAATTCTACTCTCTCCCGGGTAGGATATACACTGCCCTTCTCTCCGTGTAGCTGAGGTGCGCAAGGTGTCCCCGCGTCGTGAGAACAGCGGTTCGAATCCCGGTTGCGAGAATTTTCGTTTATAAAATAAAAATTGCGTTAATATTAAGATAGTGCAGGACTTGTGTATAGGTAAAGCTAATATATGAAAGTAATGTGGTGGGGGGTGTGTCAAAAGTGAATTCGACATGGGTGTGTATGTGTATCGGTGAAACGTTTATTTTAGTCCTTTTCATTTTTCTGCCTCCTTCCAGTGAGTATGGGACTCACTACTAGACTTGCACTGGAATTCTATGCAGTCAAACTACCCTTCTGTCCAAGCGGCCTGGCGCTGACTATAGGTCTGTGCATAAACCATTCAAAAGGCGTCTGTACACTTTTCTCAATGTACATGGCTTAATTACTAGACTGCTTTCAATCGTTTTTAATATGTTTATCAATTTATTTTACATATTTTAGTTTTTAACATTCGTTTTACATTTTCATGATTTACTTGTTTTCTTTCATGGATCTGCAAAGCTAGATTTGTTTGAGAATCAAGTCTTAAGTAATAATACTCATTGGCGAAAAATTCAAATTCTATTTCTCTCCGTGTATGTCTCTATATTCTAATCTGTTAATATTTGTTTAATTTAATTAATAAAATCAATTATTTATAATTATATGAGTACATAATATAGTATCTGCAGGATGAAGCAACTACGATTGCCGACGGTCGAGGTCGGCATGTTGAGTTTTACCAACTATATATATATCACAGTTAGACCAACTTTTTGTGCCAACCGTCGGCGGTCGGCATATTGGGTCGGGCCAACACTGGGAATAATGGTTGTCCCAACTGTTAATTACAAAATTGGCCCAACTTTGGGAAGAGGGATTGGGCCAACCATTGTCGCCATTGGGTGGCTATCCGTTAACATTCCGCCAGTTGGCCCAACTTTGGCACGTAAAGTTTTGCCAAGTTCCGCAAAGTTGGACCAACCTTAAATTCGCACCTGGGTAGTGTAAATGAACTACTTTTTGCACAAAGTACTACCTTTTGTAAATAAACTGGTGAAATTTTTTGTATAGTTTAAAAATTTTTTTTAGAAATTTTTTTTTTATTTTATAATTTTAAATCATTTGACGCAAAGCCAACGCAACGTATTAAACTTAATAGTTTCCCTTTTTAAACTGAGCAAAAAAGATATCCATGAGTTTTATCATATTTTATAATTTACACTGTAAAAAATATTTGCAAATTGAACATACATGTGTATACTAAATTTACAAACAACTGATAAGAATTTTGATTTAATATACTGATGTACACTAAATTTCGTATACAAAAAGAACTCATACCTTTTAATATACATGTATACGAATTTTAATATACATGTACTAAAATTCGTATAAATGGCGGACACTGTACATGCGCATTTGTGCACTCAGTGTATGACGCGATGTGACGTGAAGAACACAAGATTCTTCAAGTATATGACAATTAATAAAGAAACTGTGTTTACTCTGTGTTTGATAGGTTTATCTCTTTGTGTAAAAATATCTATACACGCGTATGCACCTATGTGTGTGTGCAGTGCAAAATTATTGGAATAAAATGCTCTAAATCCGTAAAAGAAATATCCAACGTCAAAAGTCGTCGAGTGGTAACAACATGTTTTGAATCATCTAAATGTAAGTAAATTAAATCATTTCTACCCATCTTATGTCAAAATTCATTAATTGTAAGTAACTGTTGAACATAAATAGACGACTTTTAACGAAAATTTAACCTCTTTTGGAATAAAAAGTCGTACTGAAAGTTTATACTAAACTCTGTAAACATGTATACGAATTTTAATATACGCCGGTATAATGAATTTAATATCATGATATGAATACGTGCTTCCCATACACGTATACTAAATTTCGTACAGACATTTTTTGCAGTGTAGAATTTTAAGAGCTATATGCATGTTTCAAATACATTTGGAAGAAAATATTTTGTTTTTTCCTTATTTAAATATCAATTTGAATGAAATGACACGTTTACTTAGTACACTGAAAAAAATAGCATTGATTCAAGTCAATGGATTGACTTGCGATGATTGACTTGAAGCAAGATGATATTTGTTTCCGTGAAATAATTTATTTTCTTGGCCCAAGTGATTAAAAGCATTGGGCCATGTACTTGAAATAAGAAATTGAGTTTTGGTACAAGGATATATGGTTATTATTTCAACCAAAATATTTTACTTTCCCAAAGTTACAAAAAGTATCACTTTGAGAATTTATATTTTTTTTTTGAATTAAAGAAATTGATTAATTTCCTTTAAAACTTTTTTTATACTTAATGTAATGCTAAAATTCTTAATCTCAGTCAATACTAGTTCATCAAAAAGATAAATGTTCCAATTAGTGTTTGTCTCAGAACCAAATAAATCATTTATTTGTATTAAATAAATATTTTATTTAAAAGAAATAAATTTGGATATTTGAGTCAAATAAATAATTTAGTTGGTTCTGAAACAACTATACACTCTTTGGGTATAAGGTGAATTAAAAGAAAATATGTTCTAAAGATTTTCTGTAATTGACTTTTGTTTAGTTTAGTTTATTTATAAGTGACTGAACACAAATTGGGACATTCAACTTATATATGAGTTTTTATATTAGAAATGACAAGTCAGCATAGCCTTGTGAGTAGAGTGGTCTTCTCTCGTTCCGTGCGTCCAGGGTTCAATCCCAGCGTCAGTGCGATATTTTAATTGAGCCTCCCGCAGTTAAAAGGGACTTACGCGTGGATTTTTTTGGACCCGCGTGCAGCGAATCTCCGGCCGTTCCAGGGGCCAACGAAAATCACGCGTAAGCCCCTTTGGCCGCAGGAGGTTGAATTTGAAATGTATTACGTTAAATATGACAAATAATTAATTTTAAGTATATATGTACAATGTAAATTATAAATAATAATAAAATATAAATGTAAATTAATTAAGAAAAAGAATGGTTCTACAGAGCAAGTAGAAGAGGTGCAAACAAGTAACTTCAGAGTTAGGTCAAATATCAATTTATTGCAACAAAAGATTTTTTTTTTTTTTTTTTTTTGACACAATGAACTTTGTATTTGAATTAGAAAATTAATTATTCGACGCAATTCCACAATTATTAGTTTCAATGAAACCTATTACTTGAAATTAATAATAAGATACTTGATTCCAGGGTTTATTTTAATTGTTAAAAAAAAAATCCATGCAAATAAATATTTATTTGAATAAAATAACATACATTGTTGAGTCAAACAATTTCCATATTTGATTTAAAACATTATTTATTAGCTTTAATTATTCCATTTATTTGATTTAAGTATTTCATATTTGAAACAAATTACTATTTATTTGATACAATAAAATAAAATATTTATCTCAAATAAAAATATATTGTATAATAGATAATTAAATCATTTATTTGATCAAATGAAGTATTTCTTTTCAGTGTACCACACTTTTATTTCACAATAATTACTTTCTGGCTAGGTTATGGGCGTATTTATAGAACAATAGTTTCTTTTTGACAGAAGACTATTTGACTGATGAGGTTATATTCATATGAAATGGCGTTCTCTCAATATCCGGTAGTAGCGCACGGACAGTTGTCAAAAGGCGTGGCAAAATTTACATTTTGAAAGTAATTTAAAAGTAGCTTTAAGTATTTTGTAATATTTTAAAGGCAATTTACGTAATTTGAAATATTTTGAAGTATTTATAAATATGTACTGTATCTTAAAGTACTTAGTTAGAAATATTTTTAAATATTTTAAAATAATTGAAGTATTTTGAAGTATTATTGTTAAAAAATTATAAAAAATATATATTAAAGAATATATAAAGTGGGGAAAGAATATTTGATTTTAGGTGTTTCAGGAAATGTATTTGAAAATGTGGAGAAAAGGGAGATTATGTAAGAAAGGGGATGGAATGTGATTGCATCTAATGTTAACAATATTTTCTTTTTTACGTTTGATATAAACATTGTTTTTTATTATCTTTTGAATTGGTTTTTTGTTCAGGGGGGCTTAGTCCCATAACCCCCCCCCCCACCCCCTTTGGTGACATCCTAATACCATGCATGTATACACTGAAAGAAATGATTGCGAGGCACTGTCATAATTATGGCTAGATTGACCATAATGTATTGCTGGAATGGCTACTGCCATACAGTATGTGTGATCCAACAATAAGACTGTTGGCTGTTCGCATTTATGTCTGACACTGTCAAATAATATTTGAGGTTAAGTAATACATATGAGAAATTTATCCACACAGTGCTGCCACGCTAGGCAAAACTATCAACCATAACGATATGTTTGAACAGTCGATAGCATTTCTTTCAGTGTAATTAAATTAGACTTTTTGTACATTTGTTAAATAAAGCAGCATACGATACTCGTGCTCAAAAGCTAATTTTAGAGAAAAGCGAAGTTATTGCATCACTCACCTTCAGCTCGTACAACAGGCACCACTCGTTTCCGCCTCATGTTGCCTGTTGTACTCGCTTCCGGTTCGTGGCACTAACGTCGCCTTTCTATAATCTCTGCTTTCTCGCACTATTATCGTAAATTATTCTTCTTATTTCGCCCGTTTTCAAAATCACATTTTAATACATTCCTAAGCTTTAAAATAAATATTGCAAATTTGTAGACAAAGGATTATCAATTGAAAATATTTAATTAACCTATGATTTTAACCTCCCACAGGGTTCTTGTACAAGTTTAATTTGAATTTGTGCACGCATTTGTTAACCTTAAATTGAATACCTCCTTGCAGCTGTCACTAAAAATTCCTCAATATATATGTCATTATAAGTAAGCAACTTCAGAGAGGTCGATGTTCATTACTTTAACCACTAATTATTCACGTACAACAACTTGACAGTCTCTTACACTGAAAAAAAGTGGTAGGTTTCACTACTTTTTTAACTACTCTGCGTGCGGTATAAAAGGTCCTCAACTCAATGTGAAAGATTTTATTGACTACCATGAAAGTACAGTAAAACTCCGACACAGGAGACTCGAATGTGCTGTGGTCTCCTTTTTCAGATTTACCCTTGGCGCAAGGTCAACTAAACATTCAGGACGGTAGGATGTTCCATATAAGCGTGTTTCTTGAGTTTATATTTTATTTATTCTTAAAATTCACAAATTTTAAATAAAAATAAATAATAAAATATTTATAAATAAAAAGAATATCTTTTTATTGCATGTCAAAATTAAAAAAATGAAATATTTAATGTTTAATACAATTATATCTAATAGAAATTTCTTTTTAATCGTAAATTTTGTTTAATTTTAAAATATTTTACTTGTAAAGGACAACAACACAATATAACATTTATTTTACAAACATAGTAACTAAAATCAAATATATAAATATATGTAAAAAATATTTCAATGTAAAAATAAAATTACCAATAAAATGAAATAATAAAGGAATATAATAATATGAAATGTAGAGCTTGATAGAATATAGTTTGTCTTTCTACTTTAGTATGTTTGTTTATTATATATTACAAAACAAATAACAAACTTGTTGTAGAGCATATTTATTCCTTCTCGTTTAACAGTGGGGCATTAGAGCACCCGCGACGTCTTTTTCATGCAGTCAACACATACTTTTGAGTTAAAACTACTACTTAAAGCAGTATATGTTACTACTTAAAGTAGTTCAATAGGCTTTAACAACATTTTTTCCGTACAACCAACACATATTTTGCTGTAACATTTTATTAAAACTGTTACTTAAAGTAGTAGATTTTACTACTAAAAGTAATAAAATGAAATTGCTTTTTATTATTTATTATTGCTAAGTTTTATTTTTTCAACCTCTTCTCTACTACTTTTGTTTATACACACCTTATGATATTTAATTCTTATATATCTAACAGAGAAAAATCCCGAAACGCTTGGGATTAAAGGCTCGACCCTAACACTCTAAGTCCGATAACCTAGCTACTAAACTACGAACGCACACTACGTTGGATTTTATAAAACTTGTAGTCATTCTTATTATAGTCCAACTGACAACTGCGTAGTTAATTTTACTACCTAAAGTAGTTGCCATTGCTACTTTTAATAGCTATTATTATTTTCATCTTTTATTAATACCTCATAAATTCTATAACAATTATTAGAATACATAAAAGTATCATTAAACTAAATTTTACTACATTAAAGTAGTACAATTTACTACTCAAAGTAGTAGTTCCAATTGCAAACTATGTGTCAATTGTACGGTAAAAATGTTGTTAAAGCCTATTAAACTACTTTAAGTAGTAAAGTCTACTACTTCGAGTAGTAGTTTTAACTGCAGAATATGTGTTGACTGTATGAAAAAAATGTTCTTACAGCCTATTGAACTACTATATGTAGTAAAGTCTACTACTAAAAGTAGTAGTTTCAATTATATTCCTAGTTCTTTTAACTACTTTTATTGTAGACAATACAATCTTTTAAATTGAGTTGAGGATTTGAAAAGTAGTACAACCTACTACTTTTTTTCAGAGTATAAAATTAGTTTAAGTAGCAAATTAAAACAATAATTTAATTTCATTATTTCAATTTTGTTGGTTAACTAATCTTTAACTAAACTATATTATTGATATAAAAAAATTTATAATATTAAACATGATATATTTATTTATTATTATTAGTATAATTAAGTTATTAAATTATTACTGCAGATAATTTAATATCTAATAATTGTTATTATCTATATAAAAAAAGCAAAATTTGTTTTTAATAAAATGGTTAATCAATACTTTTTATTTTAATTTTACTATTCATTATTAACTTAAAGCTAATATAGTGTCAGTTACTGCACATTTGAAAGTGTTAAAGTAATATTATAAAAGTAGTACCTTTCACTACTTTTCACTCAACTATCCTATGGTAGTTGAATTTCTGGGCCCTATTTTTTTCAGTGTACAACTTCCAAAGTAATAAAATAACACATAACTTTTTTTTAACAGAGCATTAAATAGAAGAAAGAAAACATGACATTGACAATGAAATAAATGTTCCAAAATACATGTAATTAAATTGAAGGAAAAATACAACCTCTAAAATCACTACAATAAACATAGAAAATATAATCCGCAGAATTCATATGATTAAAAAATAAATTGTAAAGAGTTTCACTTAACTGTTCAAACAAAATTGAATAACTTACCGACTGATGTCATCGTAGATCACTTAACCCCAACTGTTGAACATGACATACTCTTAGTTATGTAGATAATTTAGAAATTTCGATTGATACCGACCAAGCAGACATTTTATTAAATGCCTATAGAACTCTTGGTTTGAGTACGGATACTCTTAGTTACCCTTACCAATTGTCGGTAACTAATCTTGCTATTGTATCACACTGACAAGCCAACATCATTTGCGTATCCAGAAGGAAGTTATTGCAATTGAGGTACTACACAAACAATGCGCACGTGCAGTCGCCATGATGGTTGTTCACATTCCAAAATTCGGCATGTTTATACCATTAAAAAAGCAAATGACCGACCGCAAGTACTAATTATTATAAGTAAAATGTTCTTCAAAATGAAAAGCTTTATAAACAATGTAAAATAATATATTTATGAAAATAATAGGAAGCCGCAAAAATACAGCAGATAGAAACAATTCTTAAAATAACTTAAACATAAATTTTACAACTTTTAGTCATGCTAATAATAAAGATATACTCTTAAAATGTCATCAACAGTGCGTGCATGATGCAATTGTAAATTCAGCTATAAGTAAATAATACACATTTTTTCTTTATTAAGGAAAAAGTTTCAAAATGCAAAACAAAATGTTAAAATGCGTTTCCAAAAGTATTCAAATTTGAAAAAATTTGGTATACTTTACGACGTAAGATAAAAAAACGAAACAAAAATTAACGTAACCAACAATTTACAAATTAACCCTTTTTCTTAAACTTTTAAAAATATATAAAACACTTACATATTTTAAAGAACATTCTAAACAACAAGATAATAAGAAACAAACACCGTATAACACAAGTAAAATTCCACTGCATGCGTCTTTATTCCCATAAAGCTGCCACTACACTATAGGATGGACAGAAAAAAAGCTACGCCAGTTAAGGCCATACAAGCATAGATTGCAAGCAATGCATTCGCACTCAATAAGGTTTTGAAACCCTTCACCAAATTACAATAAAACACTGTTAGTGTACATAAATTCTGTTTTGTGATCCTTAAGGGCATGTGATGGAATATGACGTTATTGGTCACGTGACCCATAGGGAAAATTTGTCCCCGGTCTTACTCCTGGAATAATGAACATAACATTCTGAAATTTGGTAGACATTCACATAATATTAACAGGAAGGTCTGTCTGGTCCAAATTTGTTAATATTTAATTTTCTAATTTTTCTGATCAGAAATTTAAGTTTTTTCTGATCAGAAATATATATCCACATTTTTCTGATCAGAGAAGTCTAAGTTTTCTGATCAGAAATATATTCACATTTTTCTGATCAGAAATTTAAGTTTTTTCTGATCAGAAATATATTCACATTTTTCTGATCAGAAATTTAAGTTTTTTCTGATCAGAAATATATTCACATTATTCTGATCAGAAATTTAAGCTTTTTCTGATCAGAAATATATATCCACATTTTTCTGATCAGAAAGGTCTTATATTTCCATTTTTCTGATCAGAAATTTAAGTTTTTTCTGATCAGAAATATATTCACATTATTCTGATCAAAAAATTTCTAAGTTTTCTGATCAGAAATTTAATCTGCTTGCTCTGATAAGAAATTTCTTAGTTTTCTGATCAGAAATGTATTTAGTTTTTTCTGATCAGAAATGTATTTAGTTTTTTCTGATCAGAAATGTATTTAGTTTTTTCTGATCAGAAATTTAAGTTTTTTCTGATCAGAAATGTATTCAGTTTTTTCTGATCAGAAATATATATCCACATTTTTCTGATCAGAAAGGTCTAAGTTTTCTGATCAGAAATTTATTCAGTTTTTTCTGATCAGAAATATATTTCCATTTTTCTGATCAGAAATTTAAGTTTTTTCTGATCAGAAATATATTCACATTTTTCTGATCAGAAATTTAAGTTTTTTCTGATCAGAAATTTAAGTTTTTTCTGATCAGAAATATATTCACATTATTCTGATCAGAAATTTCTAAGTTTTCTGATCAGAAATTTAATCTGCT
>WNHD01001510.1:0-19228 GCA_011057455.1 Ganaspis sp. Gsp50 | reverse complement strand
TAGCAACCACAGATATGGATGGGACGTATTTTTCAATATTATATGGTTGAGGTAACCATACAAATGGATATGGCAACCATCGCTTTTTTTCCGTGTAGTTTTATTTTTTATTCATTCATTTTTATTTTTTAATCCTTGATCTACAATTAATCTAAAGAAAATGTAAGCAAAAATTTGATGGATTGTTTGGTCACAATACCCTTCATAGGTCTACTGTATTGTTCTTTATCAATATTTAGAAATAAATGTTATTCCAGTGTTGATAGAACCAGCAATTCTCTAATTAGTGCCAAGAATAATTGACTTCTTTTCTTTATAATTGAAAGGATTGGGAAGGGAAACGGATTTCAATTTAGATATTTCTGTAATTCTCTAGACTGGCTTGTGAATGTGTTATCATGGTGCAAACGTCAGCGTATAGTACAATACTATTGTGCGTACTGAAGTTCAGTAAGACAGAGATACAAAAAGAGAGGAAAGCACGGCAGCCTTTATTCTCGACTCGGCGTTTACATCGGACCAAAGGAAAATTACACCAATTAGTCTCGTAAAGTCTGTCGCGAGAAATTTCTACACTAACAAAACAAGGCACGAATGTCTGTGATGTCGTCACCTATTATCCCCTTCGTAACTGCAATATCATCACTGCGGCTTTCTAAGGAACGTAAATTTAATTATTCTATTGTTTATAACAGAGAATAAAAAATTCAATAACACGAGAAGTTGAAACAAAGAAAAACAATTTTCATTGATTCATTTCTCTGTTTTACTATTGAACAAATTCATAATAAATCATTCAAAAGACTCTCAAATGTCAGGAGTGATAAAAATTCCAAGATCATCTTCTCGAATGAAAAGTTTGAAAAAGATGTATTTTCAAAGTGAATTTGACTTTTCTCTGTCTTTTCACTCCCGGAATGATTACCATCACACCCAAGCTCAAGCAGCTTTCAGGTCGAGCTTCGCAAAACTTTCTCGATTAAAAATTTCTTCTTCTGCTCGTCCGCGTGGGAGAGTTTCGTACTGGTAATGTATGTCGTGGGGGGTTGATGGACGAGAAAGTGGGTCGCTTTCAGAGTTGAAGCCGAGAAAATGGGGTTGGTTGTTGAGCACCGAATTGAACTCGAGAAATTTCTTCTTTTCCAGTTGGGGAAACCAATAGTTGAGATAAATTGAGTAAAAGTTGCCAATAATGCTATTAGCAAATTAATAAACTTTGTAATAAGTCTGAGAAAGAATAATATTATCAAGTTGAAAATTACTTAGTGCAAATTTGCCTTCTCGCTTCTTAGTAAATTTATTATTAAAAATTTAAATCGGATTAGGGGAAGAGATTTAATGAGACAAAGAAAGCAATATCGTATTATGAATCTCCTTAGAGATTTTCTTTGTCAACTTCACAGCGCCGTACTTTAATTTCCTGCGTAATCTCCTTAAATGCCCGATAATGTACTCCCGCTAGTTAGAGCTTCCTGATACTCTTTGATCAAACGCGAAGCTCTTTTCATGCGCCAAATATACATATGTATGAGCAAACTGGAAAATATCGATTCACCCGTCGTGATCCGCAAGAGAGGTATTTTATGGAACGACAGGAATCGAGATGATAGTAGTTTGGTGAAGAGGAAATGCTTCACTTAAAGAGGAACTCACTTTAAAAACGCCTAAATGCAAAATGTCACTTTCATAAAGTATGCCAAGTTTTTATCAAATTTATTAAGTATGAAAAGCCGTGTCCAATAGGTTTTTAAAATTATCAAAAAGCTGAGTCAGCAGAGTTTATTTTCATAAAGGTGAAAATATTCCCGTAGACCCAGTTAAGTTTTGCTTAATCAGTACCCCATATGAAGATAATAAATTTCTTGGTAATTTTTGCAAGAATTATAGGTCTAAAAAGTAATTTATAATTATACTTTCATTGTCAGGGGAACAATACACTAGAAGGATATATAATGAGACTACACAGGACCGCTTAATTAACCCCTTGAGTGGCGACAAAAGTTGAGCCAAGTCAACGCATGGTCGTTTATTATCTTTGCGGGACAGTGAATAAAATATAAGACTGTGCTGTACATGTCGTCATTAGCCAGAGGAATTCTAAATTAATTAATTTACACAACAACCCTCAGAATAGTCGATGAAAATTGCTTTAAGAAAAAAAATTCTAAGTTATCACACTCTGGAAAAAAAATATTCATCATAAGAAGCATCTAATTGATGTGAGAAGACGTTTATAAGTTTCAATCCGAAAGGATCGAATTTCAGAATATCTGGACAAATATTTTAAAAGTTTGAAGAGAAATAATAATCTATTGTGTTTATTCATGTCTGTCAATCATCACAGTGCATCAAGTTCTTTCTGTCAAGTTGTCATCGACTTGTCTTGGAGCAGTGCAACGAAACATTAGACAACGAGCAAATACAGGAAGCGTCGATGAGGTGGGTGGCAAAGAAACGGAACTGGGAGCAGAAACCCTCTCCAGGAAATGGAGACTTCCAGACTTTCAGCACTAAAATCAACCTGACTATTCTCCAATGTCGATCTACGTAAATTCGACGATTCGTTGATATTTCAGTGACATGACGTCGCCTCTGGGGACACAGCCTCTTAAAACATTTCTTAGTATACCATTACAAATGCGTTTCACACCCTCGCACTGTTGAGGAGGGTTAAAAAGTCTTGTCTGGGAAAAAAACCTCTGAGAAGCAGATAGGCGCAGACAACTTTTTACAGGGTAGACAAAACAAAATAGACAGGGAACACTTGTTCAAAACCACATTCACAGTTATTATTTTTACTATATTTATATTCTCATTTTATTGCTTTGCTGTTTTAGGGATAGAAATGTAAAGAGGTCTTCACAGATGTTTGGTATTAAATGTATTTTTATGCTTTTCACTATTATTTCCTAATTTTGATGTTGCAATGAAAAACTATTCCACATTTTTGCATTCATTTTATAATAAATAATTCATTTTATAATATAAAATGAATGCAAAAATGTGGAATAGTTTTTCTTTCATTTAATTGATTTGTTTTTTGGGAGCAGATGCTTATGTAAAATGCTAGTCATTGCTAATCATCAACGCGTTTAGAAATTCAATAGAAGATTTTAACTGTGACTAGAAGTCGTGAAATATAGAGAAAATCGTTTTATTGTGTTCGTTCTGCTTGTCACTTAATGAGGTGTGAAGGGGTTTTAATAGAAAAAATTTTTCATGCATTTCACGAGTCATATTTTAAATCTGTATATCCTTATAATGCTTGCTTACGACCACGGGATCTAGCAGCTGTCTGTATCTATGTGCCATCCATTAAATTTCCATTACACTAACTGTCCTTAACTGAAAAGAGGGTTCCTCGGAACAAACGAAAGAAGCTGGGGATAAGATTATATTTGAAAATATGAATCATGATCCCAATACTCTTTATTCTTGGAATCAAGATTAGACTCCAGAAAGTTTGTTTATTTATAGATATTCATTGCACAAATGTACGTACATTCCATGACGTCACAACACATAATTTTCAATTTTCAAATTCTGTTACCTAACAAAAAAAACTACTCCATACAATGTGAATGAAAATTAACGAAATCTCGGTCATCGCGATGTTTTCGTTTGCTTTTGAAGAGTGTACAAAGCTCATTAAACTTTGCACAACTTTATGATTGCACGAACTATCATAGAAGGCAATAGAATGGTTCGAGCTTGAAACGATAAAGGAGCTACTTTCCACAACAAAAGAAGCAGAAGGGCTTTTGTGGTGCATACACATAAATCGTCTAAAGTATATCTATAACCAAAAGTTCCGAGAAAGCAACCAAACAGGCAAGCCATCAAACACTAAGCGATAGATGAAGGATTTTGGGCTTAAAAACCCGTAAAATCCCTGCCACGCGAATTGTCGTGACTATGACGCTCTTATGAAAGGCAGGATTAGAACGGATTTGACATTTGATCGCGTGTTATGCGACAGATGATTCTTTTTTCAATACAAAACTATGCTCAAGAAACTCATCTAAACTTTTCTACTTGTATACACAAACTTTTCTAAATAGGACAAAATTTTTGTTGGGTATCCTTTTTGTTATTTTCTAAAGTTGATCTAATTTCCAAAATTGATAAGAATGATCATATTTGACGCAGTTTTTAATTTGGTACAATAATTCAATGCTATTTTTACTTTAAAGAAGCGTGCTGCCAAGTTGTGGCATTAATCTTGACCACATTTCGTAGGCGGGAGACTATCTTTTTGATCGGGAATTTTTCACTGTGGAGGGCGTAATAACAAATTTGGCCTGGGTCAAAAGGTCGCAGGGCTCAGGTTAAAGGTGCAGGTGTTTGAAATGAAGGCGCAAACTCGAGCGCCTTATAGTAGAAAAGGGAACTATCGCAAGTTAATATCGATCCGGTGATTCTCGTGGCTTGTTGCCTCCGCCTCCTTCTCACCACCAGCCAAGTCAGTCGCAATCAATATGGCATCCTACTTATCTCCATTCCAGGTTCACCTCTACCCTGAGTCTGAAGCCATACTGACCCCTGCGAATACATTGAACACCCTACATAACATGAGTCCACTTCGAGTTGGCTAGGAAAAGGGGTTTCTAGCAAGGGAACACGTACGCTTGGGATATGCATTAACGTACAATCTCCATAAATTGTACAAAACACTGCTTGTCCGTTTGCTATACTGTCGGGCGGAATTTTATCGATCTTTTATGAAAACTTTGATTCAGGTCACGTGGCGTTCTCAAGTCACTGGAATCAGGATTTGCTTTTATTTGATTCAATTTATACACTTGTAGCTTTCACTTTTTGAGTGGATTTTTATTTTATTACAAGGCTCTAAAGAATTACGTGAAATTACGATTTATATGATGTCTTGGAGTGGAGAATTCTATATCATTTTTAAGTCCCAGGTAGCCGAAGTCTTTTAAAGTCACAACATGACACCTGAAGTTCGTCGAATCACGTGTGGTCGTTTTTATATAAAGATTTATGATATTCTAATACGAATTATACGATTAATACGATATTCAATACGAAAAGCAATCACAATGCGCCTTCAATCGATGATCAAAATTCTAAAATATTGCTACTGTTTTATCTTCCCTGGATGAAATTGACTGAACGATAACATCAGTGACTCGGTGCTTTTAAACGATTAATAACTTAAATGGAAAACGATAAGGTTTAACTTCCAACCACACCTAAATTTGATTGCTATTTATTTAATTATAAATTTTTCATCTTTAATTGATTTTGATAATTGAATAATGGATAAATTTATAAAGATAGATGAATTATGTTTTTGGATATTGAAATAAATGTTAAATTAATTAATTTTATGTAAATTAATAAACTAAATTCTATGCTAGCTTGACTATGATAGTGGTTGCTTTGATGAGTGCGAGAGTGGATATTATATAGATGTTTGTCCTCTCTAGTGACAATGTTTACATATTAAAAGAAAAAAATGTTTATGAAGATTTGTAATTTAAAATTATTTTAGTACAATTGGCTGACGACATGATGATTGACAGTGTATTATTTTAATTGTAAGACTAGCTTGATAACAATCGAGTTCGGAATACAGACCAACAAGGTACAACCCGCCAAGCCTGAATCCCCAACTGACATCAGTCGAATCAATTATTTGATTCTGTTCTGGTGTCTTTTATTAATTAATCGACAAGTAATCGCGATAATTAAAAATTTGTGTACGGTATTTTAAACGCCACGTTACAGGTTTCTTTTAATGCCGCATTTTCATAACGGAAATTAAATTTAAAATGTAAATCACAATTACCAATATTGTTGACTGTTGTAAAGTAAATCAAAAATTCAAAACTATATGTATTCACTACCAATCAAAACTTCTTAGAGAAAAGCTACACAGCACGTGACTTCCGGTTAAACGCTGATAAAGGGATCGAATTTGTGCGTTGCATTTACGAATTGCGTAGGAGTACGCGTTGGAATTTCGATGAACGCGATTATTTGGCATTCGTGCTCTTCGTGCAAATGAGATTTGGCGAGTAACAAACATCCACAATTACCAATAGAGCAATTTGTAATTTCCCAAATTTTCCTGCTGAAAATTCCATTAAAGAATGTTCGTAAAGATTATTAAACCAGAAACAATCCTTAATAAATGAAAAATAACGAGCACAAAAGGAACATAATTAGCATTCAAATAATCATATTGTAACTCAGAAAAATAATTTGTCACGAAAGACAATTTACAATCACAGTATGGTTTGCAAAACCGGAAGGGGTACTTGCAGAGAATGAAACATGATTTGTACCAGAGGCAAAATAAGGTACAAGAAGAGTCAACATTTAAAGACAACAAGAGGAATATTTTATGTGAAATCAAAATACTCCTAAAGACAAGAGATAAAATGCTGTACACCTGCAGCGTCATTCAAAGTAATGGCCTGTTACATGCGAGGTCCGATTCACTGTCATTTTATTGTTAACTGATGCTTTTTTTAAACCAAGCTGCATTGTCCAGTCCATTTCGGGACGTCAACTTAATGTAAAATGGTAAATCATAAATCACGATAGGCTTCCATTACGCAATTTCCACGCACTTAAACCGTTACAAAGCTCTTTGCATTTGCAGATCTCTCTGAGTGTTTGCACCTGTCGTGATAATCTATTTGATGACAGGATTGAGGATACATATTAGCCTCAGGATATAAAGCGGGAATTGAATTCAATACGAATCGTTGGATACAGGCACTAACAAATTATCACATGGTTTGTTAAACCCCTTATAGTTAGAAACCAAATTTATATGTAAATTTATACTACCAATTATACAAAAATAAGCAAAGTAAACTTCATTTCTGATGCAATTAATTAAAAATTCTTTATACTGGACGAAAAGACAGTTCATTCCTGGTTGTTGACAACTTTCACGAAGTGGGCGCGGACATTTTGATCGTTAACCGGCGCAGGCGCAGTGGACTTGGTTCCGAATCCTAACACGGTGCGCTTACCTGCGTTGCTGCTCTTTACGATAAAGCTCTCAGCTATGTAAATGATTTGCAATAAGTCTTCAGCTACTTTAAAACAACTTTTAAATTCATCATTATTTTTTCAATTTTATAAAATAAGTTGTCGATAATAAAATAAGAGTTAAATTCTGTAGCAACAGTAGTTGCAATATGTATCGCAACTCTTCATTACTCCATTTGTAAAATTGTGTCTAGACATTAAAGGATGCAAGTGTTGCAAATTTTAATAATTCACGGTTTATGTCAGTTGAAAAGTACTTAAGAGTGTAATTCCAGTTCGTAGAGGGATTTTCACGTTATTTGCAAATTTTCCTGGACCCTGGTGCACGTCAATTGCAATACAAGCGAGATCTCTCTTCTGCAGAGAGAACAGATGCGCACTAGGTTCGCGAGCCCGATGTATTGCTAATCCCCGACATTGGCTGACAGTATAATACTCCGCTTTGTAAACAGCGTACCCTTACCGTTCCATTGGGCCCTTCGGCACTCTCTCATTGCCAAGTACGTGTGCACCATGTATACGTAATTGTATATAGGTTGCACACCCGCACACATATGCACACCCGCATGTCGACTCTATTCGAACTACCTTGTTTAACTTCCCAATTGCCAGAACTACCGGTTCCTTTAATCAAGAGCCAGAGAACTCCGTCTATACAAAAATTTCCCACTTCATTATTCTTTCATGAGGGCAACTATTATTTAAAAATTGTTAGAAAAACTGATAAAAATTAAACCACTCGATATGTGTTTTTCCTCTTTTTTTTTTTTTTTTTTTTTTTGATAACCTGGTAGACGCATTAAGATACAGTAATTTTGTAAACTCTCTTTAATATTCCCCTGTTAAATGATCTTTTCAATTATGCAACTTTATCTCTCTATATGTATGTAAATATTAAAGTACAATAGAGTTAATAAATTACGATTTTTAAAGTGATAAAACAAACTTAAAGCTTGGCATCCATTCATTTACCAATTATTTTCGCAATGTTAAAAAACTTTAAAACAGATAAGAAAATTCATGGAAAAATTGTTCCAAACCATCTCATAAAAGCGATTAGGTTATGAAAAGCATTCATTTATAAACTTCAGGACTTGATCTCCAATTTACCATTGTGCAATCTAAGGCTTTCGAATATAACTCACAATTCACATTTGAACAGTTCTCAACCCAGATTCACGAGTGGTCTGTCTAAACAATGAGGGTCCGATTCTCAAGTGGGTCAGAAACTTGTAATTCCAGCTTCTGCTTGCTCGTTTGAACTCAGGTGAGGTGAAAAGAAAATAATAAAACGGAGGCCGTTGACAAAACCTGTGCCCGCACTCGAATCTTTAAAGACACGTATTTGCGCTGAGTTGAAGAAAAAAGTAGAGTGCTCAACACTTGTGGATAGAAATTGCACAAAAGCTTTAACAATGAGGGCGACGACGGGTCGCCATTCAAGCAATCGAGATTGAGTTCCATATGAGCCTGCCTTGTGGCACTTGATAGCTGAATGCTTCTCATCATGGGAACCAGATAATCTCAATTGTAATACCTATCATATATCTTTTCAGCTTACACTGAAAAAGAGCTGTTAATGGTGGTATATATCTTAAATCTTTATTCATTAAGCTCATGCAGAATGTAATTAGGGGAGAATTATTTAAATGGAATCCTTACAAGTTTAAAAGAACAGGAATTCCTATTTGCAAGAATTAAATATGTCTGTACTGTTCAAACTGATAAAATTTCATGCCATAAAATCATCTCAACCAATGGCTCAAATTTCGGCAGGCATCGCAGAAGAGTTTAATATTGTGCACCTAGAAATTTTTAACTTTACGTGAACGATTTGCTTTTTAATAAAATATGCATCAATGTGTATTAGAAAAGAAACCATGTTCTGCGTTTCTGAAAATTTAACTGTGTTCCTGAAATTTCTTTGGCATTCTAATTTTTTTATTCGTTCCTCCAGAAAAAATAGACGCAATTTGAAATGTGTTCAAGAAAACTTTTTTAAATTTTCTCTTTTCCTATCGATTCGGCATAAAAAAATGCAAATCCAAAAGTACCCCAAATCATCCTCTACTCTTTTGCAAATTTGACGGTGTTCTGAAATTGTTTTTGCATTCTGATTTTATCATTCGCTTCCCCAGAAAGAATTGACGCAATTTGAGTATAATAACATTTGTGACACTTGCCTGGATCACTATGAATTTTGAAAAATTCTACATGACTACTAAAATTCGAAAAATTCCTAGTGTTCACGTTTTTGCAAATTTAAATGTGTTCCTGAAATTTTTTTTGAATTTTCTCTTTTGCATTCAATTGGGCATAAAAAAATACAAATTCAAAAGTACCTTCCAAACACTACACTTTTCTGGATCGATTCGTTTTTTGATGAAATATACATCGATCTGTATTTTAAAGAAAATGATCCTCTACTCTTTTGCAAATTTGACCGTGTTCCTGAAATTTTTTTTGAATTCTGATTTTACCATTCGATTCCCCAGAAAAAATAGACGCAATTTGAGTATAATAACGTTTTTGACACTCGCCTGGATCAATATGAATTTTGAAAAATTGTACATGATTACTAAAATACGAAAAATTTTTAGTGTTCACGTTTTTGCAAATTTAAATGTGTTCCTGAAATTTTTTTTGAATTTTCTCTTTAGCATTCGATTGGACATAAAAAGATACAAATATAAAAGTACCTCCCAAACACTACACTTTTCTGGATCGATTCGTTTTTTGATGAAATATACATCGATCTGTATTTTAAAGAAAATGATCCTCTACTGTTTTGCAAATTTGACCATGTTCCTGATTTTTTTTGGCATTTTGATTTTACCATTCGATTCCTCAGAAAAAATTGACGCAATTTGAGTATAATAACGTTTTTGACACTTTCCTGGATTAATATAAATTTGAAAAAATTGTACTCAAACAAAAAAAGTTTTTTTTAACTTTTATTTTTCACGTTTTTGAATACTTGACCGTGTTCCTGGAATTTTGTTTGTAATCTGCTTTTTTTATTCGATTTGGCAGTGCAAAATATAATTTTAAAAGTACCTCCTAATTAACGCTATCAATTTGTTTTTAATAAAATATACATTCTTATAAATTTCAAATTTCTATATCTGAAATGTATGTTTCTTAGAGAAAATACTTCCAAAAGAAAAATGACAATCCTTAGCTTCTATCTCTTTGTTTCTATATATTGTTTTACATTGTTTGTATGGATTTTATTTTACTTGTTTTATTTAATCAAAATATATTTATTTAACTGTAAAAACAATTAAAGGAGTTCATTCAGGAATCTACAAAGACTGTCTTCTGATATTTATGCAGATCCATGTATTTATTTAATTGGAAAAAAGATTAGTCAAAACTTTAAAATATATTTTATTTAACAACTATTAGGTTGTGCGGAAATGAAAATACATGTGACATTGAACAAAATGTTAAGTATGAAATCAAATAATTTGCTAAATGCGTCAAAAGCAAAATTAATGTTTCAAAGGACATAATTAGAAAGGAAGAAACAGAACAAATTACTTCCAAACCTAATTAACGTCTTTTAGTATTTATCGTTCAGATTTAATCTGATTGTGGTAATATATTGCAAAGCCGTTTTCATGATATTCCTTTTGAGTCTTTTAAGTCTGTGGAAACTAAGTATAGACGCAGTAAAACAGCAATTAATTTTAAAATAGAAGATTATAAATAATTCACGGAAATGTACTTTTTAGTTCTATGAGAAATTGTTCATTTCTTGAAGAATTAATGCACACAAGTGTTTAACCGGAGCGCTCTTTCATGTGGCAAGAAATGCTCGACCGGGATAATATAAATAAGTGATAGACAAACGAGATAGAACTCATGCTCCGACAGCCTATCTCGGAAAGGTAAGTCTGTCTCATTTTATAATTACTTTAGGTTTTATTAATTTTATTCAAATAACTGGAATTTTACTTCATATTTCTTTTGAACTTTTACAATTACGAGTTTAAATAATTAATTTGTATTAAAATCGTTAACGCTCGAATAAGTATATTATAAAAACAATTTACTGCCCCCAGAAAGTTGGCGCCGGGACACAGCCCCCTCTTTTTACTTTCTGGATTCGATAGGGTTACATAATTACAAATGGTGATAGTAACGATCATTCGAGGCATTGCTTTTGGATTCATACATCCATATTTAGGATTACCTAATTGCAGAAGGTGACAGTAACTATCATTCGAATGTTATTTTGGAATAAGTATGTTCAAATGTAGGGGTATCGAATTGCAAATAGTGATAACGATAATTTAAGCGTTACTTTTGGACAAGCACGCCTAACTGCCTAATTACAGATGATAGCAATTACAGGTGATAGCAACAATCAGTAAATCTTTCTATCAGAACATTAACTCCGGTCACTTGATGGAAGGAAAAAGTGACTGGGCAAAGGAATTTGGGGAAGGAAGAAGGCTGCCCGCGAAGTGCGAAATAGCCTGGAGGAAAAGAAACCACCCGCGAAACGCGAAATGATTGAAGAGGAGTGGGGGGTAGGAACACCGCCCGCGAAACGCGAAACGGTGTAAAGAGGGAGGAGAAGGAGAAGGCTACCCGCGAAACGCGAAATGGTTGGAGAGGAGTGGGGGTAGGAACGCCGCCCGCGAAACGCGAAACGGTGTAAATAGGGAGGAGAAGGAGAAGGCTACCCGCGAAATAGTCTGGAGGAAAAAGAAACCACCCGCGAAACGCGAAATGGTTAGAGAGGAGTGGGGGTAGGAACACATTAGGGGTACCTAATTGGAGATGATGATAGCAAAAATAGTTTTAGCATTATTTTTGGATAAATACGTCTAAATTAACAGGTACCTATTAGCAAATGGTGATAGTAACAACCAGGCATACGTTATTTTTAGGTAAATAGTCCAAATTTTGGAATATCTAATTGCAGATGGTGATAGCATTGATCATTTAATGGTTATTTTTGTAGGATCGTGGGTTCAATAAAGCGAATGAATACAAGTGAATAATAATATATCCCCACATTTTAGAACAGAAGCGTCCAAATTTTTGGTCACCTAATTGTAGATGGGTCCACTAAGCATTTTGTTTATAAAAGTTTAATATTTTGTTATTAAAGTAAAATTAAATATTGAAATAGAAATTAATAATAATTTAACTTTTTTTGGAGAAAAGACAATAAAGGATATATGATTCAATGAGATTATTCATTACTAACCATTGTTAATTAATTAAGAACAATCTGTGGATCAAAGCCAAGTTCTGTGAAGCCTCATTACTTGGAATGGTGAAACTTTCGAGAACTTAGCTACCCTTGAAACTGGAACGAGCTAGAGTATTACGGAAGCAGGTGTGTGCGTCGCTTAACAAACACGGAGTGATTAATAGTAGCTCGTTGGCCTCGATAACGCGATGTCGTTGCCGTGTGTCATCCCCTAAAGCATCTTTACGTCGCAATCGTGCACCCAACTCACTATCCCTAACACACAGCCTCCAAAATGGTGTACGAAGGAGACAGCGTAGCAAAAACGGGCCACGAGCCACCGGAAATTACATTTCACCATGGTATAGTAATAACGCGGTCGAGGTTAGATAGTACACCCCAGTTTCTACCAAAAGAGCTTGAGAGGGTAAATCGACGCTTCAGTAATCAAAAGAGTTTCTTAAAAAAAAAAAAAAAAATGAAATGGAAAAAGAAGAGACGTCTTTAGTAAAGCTCAATCACTGTCGAATTTCAAGATAGGACCTCTCATTTGTAAGTTCTTAAGTGCTGGACCACAATTGCCTCTTGAAGATGGAGGGCGCTGAAGAAACTTTCAGGTCGACCCTTGCACGCAATACTAGCCGTACTTATGAGAGGAATGATTAAATTCTCGTGCAGAATTGAGGGAATGAAGTTCTTTATTCTGATGGGAATTTAAAAAAAAGTCTGAAAGATTCAATAACCGAAAAAAGTGCTAGTATTTTATTTGTCGGAAACCTTTAAGTTTTTAAAGATTTTTTTTCCAATTTTCAATAATATTTATTCATAACGATCTGAAGTTGTTGTTTTGGTTTTACAAGAGGTTTTGAAGAATTAGATCACACTCTTGCGTGTTCAGTTACAATGGTCTTTTAAAAGTCAGTTATTCAACATCAAAAATCTGACAGGCAGCAAATCTACATGACAGCTGAAGGTGGGGAAAAAGGGAGACCAAACTGGACCCTCGACAAGTAAGCGAAGCGCGAGAATCGGTCTTAAATCATCAGCAAGCATGAGACGCCTGAGGTATAGGGCATGCAAGATTCAAAAATGCGGCGAATCGATTATGCCTTTTACAAGGAACAGCGGTATCACATCTCGATCATAAATCACTGTCAAATCCAGGGTAATCGAATGGTACAACGGGCAAGTTCGCGATATTAATTCTTGTGGAATAAGGTGCGGTGATGTGATCCAACCAAGACCATAAGTTAGTATATACCTTGTGTGAACGAGACGTGCCATGGAAAGCGTTGTGCATTTCCGACTCGTTTCTCCCTCAATTCGGCCTTGGAGTTCTTTCTTTACCTTACTTCTACCCGTACCCCACGTTCGTAGGGTAAAGCTAAGTGCCTTCGCGTTTCGCCTAGAGATGAGAAATTCTCGCCACGATTCGTCGACCCTTGCTTTTCACCTCTGCGTCAATCAAAAATAAAAGTTCCCGTCATATTTTCAGCTGTCTGCAACCCCAACAGAACTCACTACTGAAAACAAGCTGCTTACCGCTCTGCTCTTTCCAACCGATATGGGTATTTTCCTTTTATAAGCCATTTATTCTTACATGAAAAAGAAAATGTTCACGAAACAACTGTTACTCTGAAAAAATTGGAAACGAGGAGATTAGTTTTCATTCAATCGTATCTTAAATTTCAGTTACCTAAGCATTGGTTTCAATATTAAGGTACAAATAAGTTAAATACATTAAATTCGTGATGGAATTTTCATTTCTTTATAAATTACTAAAATATTTATGCAAAATTAAAGGAAAACTCAGAGACAAGAATGAATTAAAAGTGCATCAAATATCAGGCATTTTCTATAACAACTTAAAAAGGTGACAATTAGATTGTTAAACTATTTTGAATATCCGGTAAACATATCTCTACTTCCTAAAGACCTTGAAGTGAAATTTCGTGCTGTCTTGCCAAGACACGTCTAGTCTACTTGTCGAGAAACTTTGGTGAAATATTTTCCTGCGACTTGGTACGTCGGCAAACAAGTCGAGGATGATCCTGCCAACGTAAAGGATAGCTCGATGGTTGGAAATAGTCCAAGTTGAAAACAGGGTCGTTGTTCAGCATCGGTCAATGGGCCGTACTAATCGTTCACTTCTCTGAACCTCTTTGTCCCTACCCTACTTCGTACTCAGTTCCTCTGAGCATAGAATATTAAGTACTTATCAGATCCTAGATAATACCACAACAATCCTCTCATCCCAAGACTAAATGAAAAGTTCGTGAATTCAAAGCAAACTTCAAGATCAGTTCTCTTTGAGTTCTTTAATTCAATTTTTTATTTCGAAATCCTATTCAATTATAAGAGGGATGGGAAGTGCTTCAGCTTAAATAGGTAATCAAACTAAAAGAATTTAAATTCTTTCATGAAAAGCATGAAAAGCATTAAAAGCAAAAAAAAACTAAAAAACCTTTCATTGAGTATAGACTCATGAACAGCATACTTTTAAAGCAAGAATACATCCTAAAACAGCATGTGCTAATGCTAAAAGAGCAAGTAAACTTACTTTATTGGTACAAGAGTAGGGTTGCGATAATTCTGGAAAAGCTAGATTTTTCTTTCAGTAAATAAATTCAAAGTTTCAAATTTATTAAAATTAATTATTCAGAAAATTTGTGATAATAATACCTTTAACAACTTTTATTATGATTTTAGCAATCCAAATTTTATCTCTGTTAACAATTATTTGTATTCTGTAGATTGATTGGCAATTTTGTCATCTTTAAACATGGATGAAGCGGTTGAAACATTTTACTTTTATTTATTTAACTCAATTAACTTGTATGTGCCATTAAAGACGATTAAACAATCAAACTTTCCGCCATGGATTAGTGGTGATCTGAAACGACTAATTTTTAGAAAAAAAGAATTGCTCATCTTGAATATAAGCGCTTAAAAAATCAAGCAAATTATAATCGTCTCTAACTTTTGAGAAAAGAATGTAAATCACTATCAATTAAGTGTTATAAAGATTATATAAAAAGGGTTGAGGATAAGATTTTATCTAACCCCAAATATTTTTGGTCATTTATTACTAAGGGGCGTGATGACACTAATATGACAAACGTCATGTTTCTGGATGATAGAAGCGCGGATCATGATTTCGGCAGAGCTCAACTATTCGCAGATTATTTCAAATCTGTGTATAACACTCACAATTATGATACAAGCTCAATTGGTGTTGGACCGATTTCTATTGATCTTAACTCAATATGTATTACAGAGGATCAGATTAAAAATAAAATTAAAGATCTAAATATCAATACTGGACCTGGACCAGATGGAATACCACCTGCTTTTGTTAGATCCTGCAGTTCGTCTTTAAATCTTCCATTGTGTATTATATTCAACATGTCATTTAAGCAAAACAAATTTCCCACTTTATGGAAAGTATCTAATATAACCCCAGTTTTCAAAAAAGATAATAATGCAATATAAGAAATTACAGGCCCATTTCAATCTTAAATATCTTTTCAAAAATACTTGAAAGTATAGTTTGTGATAGTCTTTATTCTGCTTCTTGCAATCTATTTATTGACAAGCAGCATGGATTTACCAGGGGTAGATCTGTCATTACGAATTTGTGTATATTTGTTGAGGACTTGATTTCAGCATTGGGATCTGGCCGTCAAGTTGACACTGTTTATACGGATTTTTCTAAAGCATTTGACAGTGTCATATATTGCTAACTAAATTGAAATTGCTTGGTCTTAGGCATGATCTATTGAACTGGTTTAATAGTTACCTAGCGGATAGACAATCCTCGGTGAGAATGGAAAAGTTTTACTCTGATAGATTCATCGCTTTATCTGATGTTCCACAAGGGTCAAATCTGGGTCCAGTTTTATTTTTATTATTTATCAATGACATTAAATATTTCATCAGATTTGTGTCTTTCTTATTGTATGCTGATGACTTAAAAATGTATAAACTGATTTATAGTCATGATGATTGTGTTGCTCTTCAGTCCTCGCTTCAGTCTGACCTGGACAATGTATGTGATTGGTGTGATCTAAACGGATTGGAGCTAAACGTGGAGCTAAAATTTTCTCGAAAATCGGTTACGATTCACTCTGATTACTCTGCTTACGGGACTGTTCTGAAATGATTTAATAATGGAAATTAATTAATACAGAGAATGAGACGAAGTAGTTTACCGTTGGAAAATAAAGAAAAGGTTAAAGAAATTGAAAAAGAAATTTTCATAGTTTATTGAAATTAATTTCTCGGGAAATTAGAAGAATTAAATTTGAATAGAAAGAAAATGACGCGAAGTAGATAGGAAATAGATTTTCCTGTAGGAAAAAGGATAGATAGTACGAGAATATCGTAAATAGATTTAGCGGAAAAAACGAATGAAAGAAAAAGGATAGATTTCGAGGAAAATGTTAGAAAACGAAAAGAAAAAGTGTTAAGAGATCTCGGTGCAATAAAATATTTAATGACAAGAATAGGCAATTGAGATATAGTGAAACAGAGGATAGCACAGATAGGGAAATATTTAGAGAAAAAGAGATCCAGCTGGTTTCGCTATTTGTTCAACCTGAACCTTTTGACTATAAGTTAGTATTAATAAATTTATTCTTAGTTTATATCATGTGTCTCACTTTTTTCCTAAATATTTTTTATCACCCCGGGCGTAGGTTATAAAATATAAATAAATAACATCTCGCTACGCTCGGACAAATTATCACTAGTTACTCACAAAGAAGAAATTCAAAGGCATAAAAAAATTATTCTGAACAAATTTACTAAAGACCATCTTTAGAGCGAAAATTGTCAGTATCGTTGTCTTTTTTGAATCGTTACGATACGATTTCTACTACAAAAAGGAAGCATTGACGAAGATAAAGGATGATGGTAAATTGAATTGGGTCTCAAGGAAACCCCATCGATTTTCGAATGTCTTTGATCTCTACAGCAAAAGGTAAGGGCATTCAAGGGTCACCCGAGAGGCACTACACCTTAACTTGGAACTCGCGTGTCAGGACTCGATGGAATCGACTCTTCCATGTTGACGACTAGTTTTCTTCAAAGAGAATACTTTCTTGCAAACACTTTGCTTCGTCCTGTCTTTCGCCGCATTCGAACGAAGCATTCGACCAAATACCTGAAATATTAAGGTTTTTCGCCTCCCATCGCGTGCCCTTACACACCAACTATTTTTCAACGAACCAATCACGCTGTTCTGTCTCACAACAGGAAAAAAACGAACTGTGGCACAAACAGCAGGATACCAGTCTAAATATCATTAAAAGCACATCGATCATTGTTTTTTCCCCAATAGGGCACATTTTGTTATTTCAGAGTATTGATCGGATTTGTTTAGTTTTATTCTAGAAAATTGGGAATTGCAGAAACAAAGGACATCTTTATTTTTTTTGCCTTAATTTGTGCGGGATGTTTAAATATTCATATCATTAGAAAAAGGACATAGTAAATTGTTTCGTGACCGCAATCCATCAAATGACATAGGCCTTAAAAAAATTAACATTTTTTTCTAATGGAAGGGGGCATCGGTGGCGTTTGATAAATAGCGGTTGAAATACCACAAGTCAGAATATTTCTCTTGGGGTGTGTTGAATTGAAACTTGGTGCGTGGAATAAAAAAAATTGAAGTATACAGAAAGGGAATTATTGAAAAAGAAAAAGGTCGATACCGATTCCTTGTGGTTATTCAACATTAGCAAATAGCAGACGTATTTACAATTTATTTCTTTCCATCTGTAAATAAGTATACTGTGTTAAAAAAAACTGGCGAACAAAAATATCCTTTAAATGAAAAATAGATGAAAATAACTTAGATAAAATCCATCAATTATAAAATGAACAGATGAAAAAAATTCGTTTACAGAAAGGTACGCAGGTAAATATTTAAACAAATATCAGCCTTTAAAAGAAGTCCAATTCAATTTATAAGAGTATTCTGTGAATTTCTTCTGATATAAAAAATGGTTAAAAAAAACTTGCAACGAATTTAATCTTTAGATTTTGTCAAAAAATATGTTTTTATATCTTTGATGATACACATGTAATATTTATATTAACAATAATAACAATAATAACAATAATAACAAAACAGGCTAAAACAGTGGAAAAAAGGGCTCAAAATAAAAGGATCTCATCGAAGCCCAGATCGACAGAAGCTGTAAGGATTTCGGCGGAGATGAAAGCGGCTGTTAAGCCAGAAGATTCGAGAACGGAGGTTCTTAAAATAAGAAGAACCCTAAAAAAAGAGGTTCTCCTCATTGTTAAAAAAGGAGGTGAAACCTCTAAATTCGCGGAGGCCCTTGCCACTGCTCTGGAAAACCGAGCACATGTGACGGCTCTAGTTAGCAAGAGGTCTTTAGAGATTAGAGACCTAGATGAGGAGACAACTGAAAAAGAGGTTATCAGTTCCCTCAACGAAAAGTTAGGAAAGGAGAGCGCGGACTGGACATGTCGCCTCGTTACACGTTTTGGTGGAACAAAGGTGGCTATAGTCCGTTTACCTGAAGGAGAAGCAGAAACTCTTTTAAAACATCGAAGTAGTTCGATGTTTGAAATGCCTCGCTTTCGGTCATGCAACCCGAACCTGCAACGGCCCCGACAGAACAAAGAACTGTCGGAGATGCGGCGGTGCGGGACATATTGCAAAGAACTGTACTGTAGAGAAACCTAAGTGTTTAACTTGTTCTGATCTTGGAAAAAAGGACTGCGAACACTCTTCTGGTAGCGGTGCCTGCCCTATTTACAAGCAGGAACTGCAGAGACTTAGAAAGGCAAAAGCCTAAAGTTTCTGCAGGTCAACCTGAATACAAGTCAGGAAGCACATGCCCTCCTGATGCAGACTGCCCTAGAGAGTGGGGTCGACATTCTGTTCTGCAGTGAGCAGAATAAGAAGATAGACCTAACTCTTTGGTTTCAGGACACATCCAGGAGGGCCGCTATAAAAGT
>WNHD01001509.1:0-28284 GCA_011057455.1 Ganaspis sp. Gsp50 | reverse complement strand
AAAATACTAATTTAAGTACTAATTTAAATACTAAATAAAATACTAATTTAAGTACTAAATGAAGTACTAATGAAAACACTCATTGATTTAAATACTAATGGAAATACTAATTTAAATACTAAATAAAATACTAATTTAAATACAAAATGAAATACTAATTTAAGTATTAAATGAAATACTTATTTAAATACAAAATGAAATACTACTTTAAGTATTAAATGAAATACTTATTTAAATACTAAATGAAACAATAATTGAGATAATAATTGAAATACTAATTTGAATGCTAGTTCAAAATCTATAATGTTAATTCTTGAGAATGGAATTTATCACTCGGTAATTATCCAAATTAATTGTAATTCTAATTGAATTAAAAACTAATTTAATGAAAAGCTATTCGATAAGATTGAAACTGTAATAAAATGAAAGAAATGGGTTTAAAGAATGACAAGTGTCAATCGACAAGTATCCCGTGGAGGACTTTTTTTACTACCCCAGGATCAGTCATCATTTTGGAAAAAATGGTTACCTGCCAATAATGCAGGGGTCGACCCTCTATTAGTCAAAAAACCGAACACCTTTACAATAACACTGATTACTTTAATAATGGGCAGAATGGCCTCAGGGCTGGTAGCTGGGTGTTAGGTTTTCCTCTCTCGCACAATGAATCTCGCGAAGTATACAAATAAAAAAATGGGGAGGCGACCCCCAAGATACCTAGTTACCCCCGGTGCGAATATTCAAATCGTAACCCTTTTTTCAATACTGAAAAGAGACTCGTCGACCCTTCGATCAGATTCAATGGGCATCGATATTCAAATTTATTTGACGGAGGTTTTGCGCCAGCTCTCTCGCTCTTAGTTCGCTGTCTCTTCTGTTCTCCTTTTTTTAACAACTCCCTCTTTGACACCCTATTTTTGCCAACTCTCGAGATGTTAGAAAAAAACCGTTAACTGTGGACCCAGATATTAGGGTCGCTGATCGAAAGAGAATTTGCATCTTTTTCTCCGGGTCTATTTTTTCGAATCTAGGACGGAAGCAGCAGCTGTACTTTCCTTCTGGATGTAGCGGCATTTGAAGAAAAAGTAAATTGAAACCGTCGCAGTGTCCTTATGAGGCGGAAGATTGCTTTTGTCAAATTTTGAGAACAGTGTAACTTTTATAGCAACATGCCACGAGAAAATATTTGGTTTATTCACTAAAGTTACTTCCGCCTCTATTGTAAGGTAGATTTTTTTTAGAAAAAAATCCAATATTCGATGTACAATTTTTTTGAAAACAGGAAAAATTAGTAGAAAATTGATATCGTTTTACAACCGAAAAATACGTTATGAGCGATATGAAAAAGATTGGTATAATAATAAAAGAAAGTAGATAATAAAACTCTAGAAATTGAAATAAAAGAAAATTAATTTTATAAAAGTAACTGAAAAAATAACGTAAAGTTTTTCCATTTGTTGTTTGTACATAAAAGTTTGTGTGTAATTATTGCCATAGGGCACAAATTTTTGTTTATAATCGTTTGTATGAAATTGTATAATTTTATGTATAAAATCGTTTGTAATATTGTTGTATATCATTTTGTGTATAAAATCGATTGTAATGTGTATCATTTTATGTATAAAATCGATTGTAATGTATATCATTTTATGTATAAAATCGATTGTAATATATATCATTTTATGTATATAAAATCGATTGTAATGTATATCATTTTTTTATCTTCGTTTGTATATAATTGCTTGTATAAAATCGGTCGTGTATAATAGTTTGCTTAAAAGTTACGAAAAGTTACATTTACATTTGAAAAGGGGTCATTCATAAACCACGTAAGTTCCAAAAAAAATTGACTACGTAGTTTATGAACGGCCCCTAACATGAATATACTTGTCAATAAAACTGTTGACTTAAAATTACTCAATTTATAACTAATTTTGAGCAGTTTTTCCCTGAAGTACAAAAAAAATTACCATACTGAATATTGTCTTGAAATGAATTTATAAATCACAGCCAAAAGTTAATAATTAAAAAGCCATTGCACCGAACGTTGTCCAGAAATTTATTTAAACAACAAACCATAGCCAAAAGTTACTAATTAACGAATTGTACAATAATTGTAATAATGCACAATAAAAGAAATATACATATATAATTGTATTTATAATTGTATTGTATTGTATAATTGTATAATACACAATAAAATAAAAAGAAGAACGAACTGAAGAAAATGATCGAGAGTATTTTCGCCCAGAAAGTAAACTTTCTGAACGGAGATGTTGATTTTCTTTTTTCTTGAGACTTTTCCTCGACACCCATTACGCGAACATTAGCCTGATTCGAGACTCATTCATGCCTTCATTACGCTGGTTTGAGTTCTCATTCAAGAAACTTCAGCACTCTTTAAACGACGTCGACGTGGAACAGGCGAATAGAAGGAAGTGTAACCTGCTAAATATTCCATGGAGTAGTACTACTTGCAGGTAACAAGGGGTCGAGAAGGAGAGGTACGGCAAGAGTTGGGGGTGCAATGAAAAATAAAAAGAAGAGCGAGGAGAAGAAGTGGATAAGAAGAAGGAAGAGAAAGAAGAAAATAATGACTCTTAGAGTCTGAGACGCCAGGCTTCGAGGCGTAGACGTCGACTACGGCCATGACCTCGTTTTTTCCGAAGCAACAGGTTCCTTCTAATTAAGAACACTTAAGAAAACTTCCCTCTTGAAGCCGACGCCTCTCCCTCGTCGTCAGCTGATAACACCATTATATTTTAATAAACCACCCGCACACCAAGAGCATAATTCTTTCACCCCGCGCGCTCAACTTTACTCTTCCTGTCTTTCTTTTGCTGTCTGTTTTCCTTTAAACATTCTTTCTTCTCTGGAATTTCATGCTTGGCTCTTTTTTGCTTTTGTTTCCTTTAACATCCAAGAGATTGGCATTTTTCAATTGTAATTGTCATTGCTGTTATATCCATTGCAATTGAAATTGCAATTATATTCATTGGAATTTAGATTAGCGTTATATTCATTGCAAATGAGAGTACCGTTATATTGATTGCAATTGAGATTAACATTATATTAATTGGAATTGAAATTACCGTTATATTCATTGCAATTGAAATTACTGTTATACTAATTAAAAAGTAAATCTTATTTTAAGACAGGAAATAAGTCTTAATTTAAGTTGCAACATTTTTAAGACAGACCTTGTTGATTTTCAGATCACATCTTATTTTTAGTTACATTGTGGAAAGCATACTAATATATTAGTATGCTTAATTAGTAATATATTATTATATTATTTTGAAAATAGCATTAATTTCAAATTAATCAAAATTTCATCTTAAAATACGATTTTCTTTTTACTGTGAATTGAGATTTGCGTTATATTAATTGCAATTGAGATTTGCGTCATATTAATTGAAATTGAGATTACCATTATATTAACTATAATTGAGATAAACGCTGTATTAATTGGAATTGAGATTTTTCATGAAATATTGTTCAAAATTATCGAGATTAGTAATTAACAAACGTTTTTTATACACAAAAGAAACAAAATGTTATTTTTCAATGCAATACCTGTTAAATTCCAAGTGAAATTGAAATTCTAGAGACGTGCCTGTAAAAATCAAAGTTCATCTTGTAATTTAACATTTTGTTTTTATTGAGTAGTACTAAGTGGGATATAGAAGAGATCTTTTTATTTGAAAGATTAGCGTTTTTTGGAGAATTTATAGTATGCTTTAATAATAAAATATAGCCTGAATGAGATCGACAAAACCCAAGTCGACAAAAATCCGTTTTTTGACAAATTTTGGAGAATCACTATTCTACTGACCTTCCTTAGATCATATGTATTTTGAAATTTTGTATTTTGTATTATTATTTTAAACAAATTAAAAATGGAAGGAAACAACTCTTTTTTAAATTTATAACACAATTTCTTCTTTTTCTTCTCTATTTTTTGTAGAACAATAAAAAATGCAGCGTTAAGATAAGGCGTGTCTGCACACTAAAGAGGATTCTCTAATATTATTATCACAGGAAAAACGAAATGTTAAATTACAAGATGAATTTGAATTTTTATATGCGTATGCTTGAAGAATTCCAAATTAACTTGAAATTTAACAGATGATGCATTGACAAATAACATTTTGTTTTTTCTTTATAGGATTCTCTAAATATTATATAATTATTTTACATTATCGAAACCCTAAATATTTTATCTTATATCTAAACCCTAAATATTATGCAAAAAGTATTCAATGATTTTTTTTCCAAGACTCTCACAAAAGCCTCAGTGTAAGTAGAAAAAGTCTTTCATTCGAGCCACTTCTTTTCAAAATTCGTATTTGTAATACATGTATAGTACTCCTTTAGCAAAGGATTACTGTATTACACAATGCATAGCACACGATGTTCAATTATTAACTTTTTATCATAACTTCTTCAATTAAAGTTTCTAAAAAGCTGGTTCCTTTGACAACGATATTATAATATACTTTGAGTATTCTCCATATTGAAAAACGCACCAATTTATTGAAAGTTTTCATTTCTTTCAGGCTTTTATAGAATTTTTAACTTTTGCAAATGGAAGAAATGTGGATTTTCTATTTTTCACACAACTTCTAGATTTAGCATCACAGTATATCATACAGAGAGATTTTCATCAAAAAAGAGAGGTAAAAATAACGTTATTATGTCAATTTTACCTTTTTTTTGGGAACTTAAAAATATTTCTGAATGATTTACTGTGATCTTTAGATGCATAGAGATCTATATCGATTATGCAATTCTTTTCATATTAATCAAGCAAAACGAAATAAACAAACTGTAACATATATAAATTGTATAAATCAAAAACAGTAATATATCACAATAATATTCTGCACTAAGATCACTATTTGAAACATTCCAAACTTCGAAACGCTATTTCAATTAGCAGATTTCTTATTTATTTTCAAATTAATTAATTACCTCGTGACTGTTCTTCATTACTTCATAGTTTTAACTGAATTTTAATAAATCTAGGGAACCCGTTTCTGTTACGATTGCATTGATAAAAAAGTACATTTGGAATACATTCTGAATATTCGAAATACATTCTAAATATTAGAAATACTTTCTGAATATTCGAAATACTTTCTGAATAGTTTGAATACTTTATGAATATTTGGAATACTTTCCGAATATTCGAAATACTTTCTGAATATTTGAAATACATTCTAAATATTCGAAATACTTTCTGAATATTTGGAATACTTTCTGAATATTCGGAATACTTTCTGAATATTTGGAATACTTTCCGAATATTTGAAATACTTTCTGAATATTTGGAATACTTTCTGAATATTCGGAATACTTTCTGAATATTTGGAATACTTTCTGAATATTCGGAATACTTTTTGAATATTTGGAATACTTTCTGAATATTCGGAATACTTTCTCAATATTTGGAATACTTTCCGAATATTTGAAATACTTTCTGAATATTTGGAATAGCTTCTGAGTGTTCGGAATCCTCTCTAAATATTTGGAGTACTTTCTGAATATTCGGAATACATTCTGAATATTCGGAATACTTTTTGAATATTTGGAATATACGGAAAAATTAAGTAATTGAAAATGTCCTTGACAGTATACTAGATTTTTGGATAGGACACAAAATTGCAAAAACTTCGAATTATTTACGTGAAGAAAATTGACATTTTTGCAATTTTGTGTTCCATCCAAAAGACATAAGTACTATCAAGGAAATTTTAAAGTACTTATTTTTTCCGCGTACATTCTTGGATGTAAATTCTGTACAAGGTTGTCTTAATTTTTTTAACATTACTCTCTAAATTTGAATTATCGTAAATCCACTGTGAATCAGCGAATTCCACTGATTCGCAGCCCAGATTGTACAGCTGCAAATCAGCGATCGAAAATCCGCTGCTTCGTAGCGAATATTCACTAATTATCAGCGATTATTCACTGATTATCAGCGACTATTCGCTGACTCGCACCCAGTCCAGATTGTACAGTTGCTAATCAACGGATTAAATTTAGAGAGTACTTTTTAAGAAGACACCTTTCCGAACAGTATTTTTCAACATCTTTTGATAATTAAATGCTTATTCGAAACTCAACATTTGTCTTCTGCTTTTTATTTTGCATATACATAAAAAGCAACCGTGACTTCAGTTTTCTAATATAATTAACAATAAATAAAATAATTAACAATAAATGACACAGCCTTTCACTACAGTATCTAATAGTACAAAATCTTGCTCTCTAAAGTCATAAAATAAAACGCCACGCCTTAAATTAAATCAACCCCCTATGTACATTAAGTCCATTATTTCCGCCTGAAACCTTTTCAGATAATCAGCGTCTCTTAATTCTCTCGTTACCAGCATCAAGAGCGCAACCTCTACAAATTGTTGAAAACAAGTATAAAATGAATTTTCCACAGAAAAGAGCAACAAATTCCCAAGCACAGTTGCTAGAAGCCGCAAGACAAAATACCATCCACACATATAGATCACACTCTCGTAACAAGAGAGAGAGGCAGAGAAAGAGAGAAAGAGAGAGAAAGAGAAGAGGGAGTATCGGCCACGGCCTGGCTGGCTTTTCCGAAGTTAAAGAGCTTTAGGGGCATACGTGAGAGGGTAGTCGGGGGTGGGTGGCGTCCCGGCGGCCATTTTGAACGCATATATCGATTGTTTGGTGGCTGGGCTCCTCGACCATTCGCAGGTCCGCTCCCACTCTCTACAACCCTCTGTCTCCCTTTTACCCGAACCACGGAAAACAGACAGCGATCCAACCATTAGACGTGTTATTGCCTCCACTGTTATTATCATTTTTTTTCGTCCCCAGTTTCTGGCACGTGGCCAACTCTTTTTCTCCGACAAATTCATCTGTGATCGCACCTGACCTCGGGGTCAAAAATATTGCAAATCCACCCTCTTTGGTCAGACAACTCGAGGGTGGTTCCGTGCCAATTCTACCTCTAAACCGGCTTAGAACCGCCCCGGTAACTCTCCCCGGCCAATGGGGTGCGTCTAGTGACCCTATACACTCTGCGCATGTACGGACCAGTTGCTGGACAATCACTGACCCTCCACTGGTTTCTTTTTGTCTTCGAATTGCTTCCAATTTCAACCCCTTTGCAAGAAAGGCACTCTAATTTTTTTCTCGTTCTGTTTACAGTCAAATGGAATCAGTTCTTTCATTTTGTAATCGAAATTCGGATTTACTGCATGTATGTGTTTCAAAAATGACGGGAGGAAATTTATTTTTCATTCGCAGAAAGGATAGAGAATTAAAATACATTGAATGATGTATATTTAATTAATTTCTTGGACTGTAGACTGTAAATCATGCAAAATTATTTTGACTTCAAAAGAACGGGTTAAAATGAAAGAATATTATTTATCTCTTTATTTTCGTTATTTTCATCTCTTTTTGGGGTCAAAATAAGTCTGCATGATTTACTGATGTGGACAATATTTTTTTCAATTTTCTTATATAGGAACATTTTGGAATGGAATATACAGAATGAAATTTACAGAAGATTAAAAACCACAGTTTCTTTGATTATAATTATGTATCTCACTTGCTTATTTCATTCATTTATAAATGAAGTACATTTTATACAAAAAAAAACTGATATACAAATGATATATACAAAAAAGAAAACACTTTTTGTAAATTTTTAGATTTTTTTATTTTTTTTGTAGAATTTTAGTTTTAAACGCTTTTTCTAGATTTTAGTTTTAAACGCTTTTTGTAGATTTTAGTTTTAAACATTTTTTGTAAATTACAGTTCTAAACATTTTTTTGTAACCTATAGTTCAAAACATTTTGCTTCCTCATAGGGAAGCATTGTTTTTTTTAATTTTAGTTCAAAACGTTTTTTGTAAATTTTAGTTCAAAATTTGGAAGAACGCACACAAGCAGTGCACACATAAACATATTTACACACAAAAGTAAATTTTACAAAAAGCAAATTTAGCAAAAAGTGATTTAGCAAAAAGTAAATTTTACCAAATCTAATGACTTATTTTTTTCTTTACTAATAATTTACCAATTTTGAACTTACATCGTTTCAGATAAATCTTTATCTTGTGCGCAGTTTCACTGTTGTAAACAAAATAATAAAATAATTCTGACTCGTAGTGACTGGAATTTTCTTCATTTTGTTATTAAACAAAATAATTGATCTTTTTTAAAAAAATGTATTTTTTAAAAAAATGTTTTTTTTAAAAAAAAAATAAAAAAATGTATTCCACAATTTTATTTACAGACCAAAGGTAGAATGGCGCCATTTAGTTCCAGTGCATCGTCTTTTTTGCATATTTAATTGTATGTAAAAAAATAATAATTACTGCATTAATTCAAACAACAAAAAATGTAAATATTAATTTCAGTTTTTTCTCGTGACTCGGAGTGATTGACATCATCGCCATTATTATTAATTTCAGTTGTTATTGAATTTATTGTTAGCATTATCAAAATATTATTAAGTAAACAGTAACGTTGTTACTACAGCGACTATCTACGGAACTAAAAATGATCCATAGATCCTTGGCGGGAGGATTAAAAATCTACAAACCCTCTCTAAAAAAATTGCCCCCAGAATAATAGGCTTTTATGAAAACAAGAGCAAATTCATTCTCCGGTGTATTGTTACACTTTGAATTCGTTAAAAAGCATAAGATATTAAATATTTTAAAGGAACCTGTAGCTTCAACGTCGTCATCAAGGTTAGCGGTTCATTATACCCAGAGCCGGCGCGAGAAAGTGGTGTATTTGCATAATACGAGGGTGAAGAAAAAAAGGAGAAAAAACAAGGAACAAGTTCGAGGAAGAAGCCTTGATTGCAAGACTTTCTCTTCTCGGAGCGCGGAAAATGACGCGGGGAAAGCCTCTCGTCTTAAAGGGGAAGTTTCGTGAGGAAAGTAAAGTTCTGCTTTTCATCTTTCTCTCTTTCTCTTTCTCTCTTTCTCTCTCACTCTCTTTCTCTCGCTTTCTCACCCCCTCTTTTCGTTATACCTCCCCTGTTTTTTACTTGATTCTACCTACTGGCGGTGAGCCAACTGGGTGAAAAGTGTGGAAAGTGAACTTACGATTTACGGCACCGCTAGTGCAAGCCCGGGACCTTCGTTTCGAAATTTATTCAAATTATTTTCATCCCACTCACTCTCGTTGCTGCCTTCTTGAAAAATCGAAAGTCTACGCGTCACTTTGCGGGATAATTGTCGCTGGAGAAAGTCTACTCACCCTCCAACCAAGCTCTCTTTCCCTTAGCAGTTATTGCACTCAGTTTCGTTTAACGGGAAAACTTTCGTTAGACAACCTTCAAAGAGATGTAAATGACTTCTTTTAATACTTAGATATCGATGCTCTTGCTTATAATTTATTGCGGAATTTCACGATCGCAAACTGAACAAGTTTTTAAGAGCTTTCTCAGTGAAGAGCTGTTTATGGTTAATGACTGTATTTATAATACAGCAACACGAAACCAATAAAAATAAACAAAAACTTAAAAAATGGATTTCGTGATTTAAATCGAAATTTGGTTTTAAATGTTTATATCTGAAAAATGCAATTTTTGAGACAAGCACAACTTTCAAACGTTTCCAACTTTCAAATTCATTTGCTTCTTTACCTTCGCGACACGTCACGTTTCTAAACAGGCCTACAATTTTTGAGGTTTTCATTAAAATTTGCAGTGTAACAGTTTAGAAAACAAGTAAACAAAGTTTCCCGAAATGTTTAGATACAATTAGAATTGTTAGAATTGTTTAATACATAAATAAGAAAATTACATAAGCAAAATACATAACAATTACATAGCCTTAAGGCTATGTCCAACATTCTGAATGATAATCTAGGGATCTACTTTTATCTTTCTATTCTCCTGAAATTGTTTTTCAAAACATCAATGTTTTCGACATTCATGACATACTTGAAGGTTTCCTGAGTTGATTCCCAAAGTTTCAGAGCGATATATTTTTTATTCTAAGCAAAAGTAAAGTAAAGTAAAGTAAAAGCAAATAGTTTCGCAAAAAGACGTCGAGAAATTGAATGCTGATAAACTTACCGACTTCTTTTTGTTGAACTACTTGTACCTAAACTGAAAAAGATATCGCTTTGAAACTTCAGGAATTATCTTTGGAAACATTCAATGTGTGTCATGAATGTTCGATTCATTATTATTTTTGAAAAATAACTTCGGAAGACAAGAAAGATAAAGGTAGATCCCTAGATAACCATTCAGGATCTTGGAAACGACCTTAAAAATTTTCTACATTGTCTCCCTGAATCAGCAGAAATTCGCTGATTACTATAAATAACTACAAAACACTGATTAGGATATTTCAAATCAGCGTATTTGAATCAGTTTGATTCAATTTGATTTGATTTATAAATACGCTGATTTGGAAACAGTGGTTTATAAATACGCTGAGTTGAATCAGTGATTTATAAATACGCTGAGTTGAATCAGTGGTTCATAAATACGCTGAGTTGAATCATTGATTCATAAATACGCTGAGTTGAATCAGTGATTTATAAATACGCTGAGTTGAATCATTCGTTTATAAATACGCTGATTTGAATCATTGATTTATAAACACGCTGAGTTGAATCAGTGGTTTATAAATACGCTGAGTTGAATCAGTGGTTTATAAATACGCTGATTTGAATAATTGATTCATAAATACGCTGAGTTGAATCAGCGATTTATAAATACGCTGATTTGAATCAGTGGTTCATAAATACGCTGATTTGAATCATTGATTCGTAAATACGCTGAGTTGAATCATTGATTCAGAAATACGCTGAGTTGAATCAGTGATTTATAAATACACTGAGTTGAATCAGTGGTTTATAAATACGCTCATTTGAATCAATGGTTTATAAATACGCTGATTTCAATCGATGTTTTGTAGTTACTTATACACAGAAAAAAGAAAGTATTAAACCGTTTACACAATCAGTTAATTTTGTTGTTTAAAACAAGATTGTTTCAGTTTTTGGTCTTAAAATTAGTCCAAATTAACACTTATGTAAACGGTGCTAGCCAATAATGGACTGAAAACAATTCTTTTTTTTCACTTATGTTTTAGGAAAACATAACCTGAAATTTACTGATTGTTCAGCACCTGTGCGCTGATTTTTTAAATAGTGATCCTCTTATCACTGATCCAAATACAAAGAGATTGTTGTGTACAAAAATAAGCGTTTATAATCACTTCTATCCACATAAACAGACAATGAAACTTTTCAACTAGAAGCAAATAAATTAGCTATGAAATGAATTATGAAATGAAGTATTAAACGAATTATGAAACGAATTATGAAATGAAGTATGAAACGAATTATGAAATGAAGTATGAAACGAATTACGAAACGAATTATGAAATAAAGTATGAAACGAATTACGAAACGAATTATGAAACAAATGAACGAAATTATAATCCACAAAATTGACAAATGCAACAAGGACTAATTACTTCTCAAAAAATATAATAAAAAGCTGGCCTCTGAAAAAAACTTGTGTCAATTTAGTGAAATTTAGCCGACAAGCGCATAGAAACGACGAAAGAAATTTGCTTTGAGGTAATCTAGTGATTTCGTGTCAGAGATCGTATGCGGAGATATATTTTTTTGCCTTTTTCTTCTATTCGATGCCTTTGATCGCGTTCCTGAGAAATCCTTGTGGAAGGCAACCACCCACATAGGGAAGATCTGACACAAGTGTAGGTGTGTTGGTGAAGAAGAAGGCACCCAGCTTGGTATATCCCGGAATACGAGGAGCTCTAATCCCCTTTTAGAGACTCGGCTCATGCCACACATTGAGATATGCCTTTGACGTGCGCTCCTGCCACGCTATTGGCTCGACGTAATCTCATGTAAGTTGGGTTGCCTAGCCACAGGACTTGCACACAGATCCAGAGATCCCCGCTCCACTCGTCTCTCGCACACGTGCATATCCATCCTAAAGATCCTACACCACCTATTCTATCCTCTTTGCCCGCTTTTCTCTTGTTACCTGCTTCCTAGCTTTCAACTCAGAGTCCGATCGATACGGCAGATGCCTAACATCTCTGGCGCATGCTCCGACTCCACTTGGCTGCACTGGTTTCACCCCTTCTACGATAGAGGTCTCTACCGTCTACTTCCTGGCTGGCTTTGAATCCTGTTTCTACTCAAGCCGGATTAAATTGATTCCCATTTGTTAATCGAAGATTTGCGGTTGATAGGAATTTGCCTTTACTGAATAGTTGCAAAATAGATTAAAATTTCCGCTCATCAATCGAGTTTCCTTGAATGCGAATCGTAGAAACGAGTTTAATTAAAATCCGCTGGGGCCTTAAAAGTAGCGGGACTAAAATGCCCCTGTGGGACTGCAACTCTACATTCCAATGTGTATTTCTGGGACTTAGGAATATTGATTTTTAACAAGGTTCCGCTTTATTGAAAAGGCCGCAAAATTACATCGAGTAGCAATTTTATTGTAATTTAGAACAAAATATGGTATTTTGCAACCAAGACCACAAATTACGCTTAAACTTTTTTCTTTTAAAACGGTAAATATCTCAATGGTTGTAGTTTGAAGAAAGTTCAAAAATTGACTACAATTTTTTACAATCTGGGATTATATATAGACTTACCTGAAATTTCGAGTCCAAAAAAAAGTTATATTTACCTACAGTTAAAAGTTACATTCACCTATAGTTAAAAGTTACATTCACCTACAGTTAAAAGTTACATTCACCTACAGTTAAAAGTTACATTCACCTACAGTTAAAAGTTACTTTCAGTCAAAATTTATCTAAATGAGAGTATTTTAATGTCAATAACGCGAGCAATAATTCAACCACAGGAAAAACAAAATATTAAGTAACAATATGAACATTGATTTTTACAGTCATATGTCTGTAGATTTGCAATTTATCTTGAAATTTAACAGGTGATGCATTAAAAATAACATTTTGTTTACTCTGTGACGAAAGTTTGGAAAAAACCTTTGGAGAATGAAATAAACTATGCCAATCGATGTGTTTTTAAAATATATTAATTTTAATTTCATTATTTAATTAATTATTATTATAATAATATTTATGAATATTTTGAAATTCATAACAAGGTGGTAGTCTCAATTTTCAAAACTCGTTGATCTCAGGAGGCTATCTTTCTGGAATAATTATGCACGAAGGTGAAAATTGTCACCATACAAAGTAAACTTACTTATAATTGTATGAAAAGAATCAGAATAAATTACTGCTTTATTTTTTTCGTACATTGGGAGGTTAACCTCGATAAAAAGTTCCGGACACGTGTCAGGGCTAAATGTCTATAAAAGTGTAGATGGAAAGCGAAAAACGAAGCGCTGCGCATAGTTTAAGTCGGTCCAGTTTTATCGTAATTGCCCGCTTTACGTAAGGCTGTTTGTACATCTGTTATCATGAAATACAGCGCTATTTGTACAATTGTTTGCTCCCCAGTGCGACACACCGTTTACTGACATGACCACGGACGAAAAATTCCGGGCGACAACGAAATATTTTTGTAATTACGCTCTCGTCAGATTTTAGAATTATTACTCTACCGATAGAATGTGGCGCCACCAATGATCAGAGTTTGAACTACAATTCTCCTGTAGAGCACATTAAAAATTTTAACAACTAAATATTAATAACTATTAATTAGTAACAATGAATAACTATTAATAAATAACTATTAATAAGTAACAATAAATAAAAATTAATAAGTAACAATAAATAACAATTAATAAATAACTATTAATAAGTAACAATAAATAACAATTAATAAATAACTATTAATAAGTAACAATAAATAACAATTAATAAATCACTATTAATAAATAACTAGTTCTACATTTTTTTAAACAAATTGCTACAAATGATTTGCAGCTAAAATAAATTCATAAATTTGCAAAATTGAAAATTATTGTATGTATAATTGTTTAAATGAATTGTATTTATTTGAATATAATTACCTTCAATTTCAAGATTTTTTTTCAAAACAAAATAAGCTCTGTTTCCAAATTTTTTTACTAGATTGTCAGATGAATATTTCGATTAAATAAAAAAAGATGCTAAATTATTTCGTAACTAATCAAAAAAAATGAAAAGCTTTGACAAGTATTATACTTTGTTATATTCGTTCTTTAACTGTATTTTTAACAAATTATTTACACACGTGAATGGTTATTTGATTTTCCAAAGAAATATTTAAATTTCAAAGAAGTTTCAGCTATTCCGTCGTAATTAGTTCCGTTCTCAACATTTTGTGTCAAAACCTCTAAAATGATTATTATTTTTATTAAAAAATAGAAATTCATTAAAAAATAAACATTTATTAAAGAAGAAACATTTCTTCTTTGGTAGTTTAACATATTTTTGATACTATAAAAATTACGAATCAATTTGTAATTGAAAAAATATACTATTTTGTCAGTTTAGCATATTTTTTATACTAAAAATTCCGAATCAACTTGTAATTAAAAAAATGTATTCTAATTAGATTATAATTAAAAAGTAACCGTTATTTTAAAAATATTTAAATTTAAAAATATTTAAATTTAAAAATTTTTAATTTTAAAAACGTCTATGTTTTCGAAACAAAAGTTGAAAAAACCAAAACACTTGCTCTTTAATTATAGAATAATGTTTTGATCAAAAGAGAATAATTTTTGGTTTAAAAGAGCTATTTTGATTTAAAAAAGTGATAACGCTGGTCTCGATAAGGCAAATATTTTTTTGATACGAAATAACTCATCTTCTTATTACTTGGGTACTTTACTGTTCTGATTAAGTCGTATTTGAATTATTAATCATTGCGCACGAATGATTAGAGTAAATGCGATGATTCCTCGTCAGCCAAGGAGATTCAAATTCTCGAGGTTTGTGTACATTCTTCACACAAAACGTTATACAAGCGCCATTTTATCTTATGATACGGCCCTTTTTAAAAATCGAGAACATTTATGGTACGAAATGAAATATTTATCATCTTTGCTTTGCGTTTCATAACTACAAGGTGCATTCGAAGCAATGTAATTAGAATTCGAGTTTTGAAACACTTTTTATATACCTTTGTTATCGTTGAAACGTCAGAAAAGTAGTATTAATTAAATAAACTTTACTTTTTACCAGTTTTCTTTTAACAATTAAAAAATTTGTAATTATGACCAGTAAATAAAAATAAGAATTTATTGTAGATCCGCATAATCTATATCTGCGTATAAAAATAATTACAAATGCATTTAATATCTTCTTCATAAAAATTATTTAGCCATGTAAGTAAATTATCCATCTAAGTATCCATCCATCCATCTAAGTAAATTACAATTTTTATGAAACAATTTTTATGAAATAATTTTTACTTGGTATAACAAATTCTTAAACTATGTCTCTGAAATATCAAATAGGAAGAAACTTGTAAACTTTTTGACATAGAGAAGAGAAAATTTGATAGTGAATGTATATAGAAAATAACTGGAGAAGAAAGCAGGGGATTCTTCGAGGACTCTTTTTTGGATTATTCAGTGATTCTATTGTGTTATTGAGTTTTTTTGTGTTTACGACATGTTGCCCACGCGGATCTACAGGGGGTTTGAATCCTTAACACGACTAGATTTCAAAGACAGAATAAGCAAAGCGACCGACAGGATTATGTCACTTGGTCTGGCACCCATTGCTTCATAAAAGTGCATTCGTGCGACCAACTGAATTCTTCAAAAACTGCCAATTGCCTGGACAATTTCCTACAAACTTTGTACAATTCTTTAGATCGATTCCAATAGGATTTTCGAGTTACAACATCACCTGTATTCAATTTCTTTCCGCTCATTTAACTTCCTAATATTCGGCATTATATAATACGTGATATACTGGTATAATATCAAACGATCGTTTTTCTCATTTTGAGATATTCAATAAGAGGAATGTATTTTAAGGGATTAGAATTTGTTGTTTAGCAACCAGTTTGTTGCGTAGTAATTATTATTGTTCTTATTGTCTACAAGTCAAATAAACTTTGAATTGTTTATGTATTGAATGCAAACCAATTGTTTGTTTGTTACTATTGTTTATTCATTGTTTAGCAAACTCTTGTTTGTGCTTTGTCCAGAAACTTAGCAAAAGTTGCTTATATGCTACTCAAAATTTGTTTATCCTATTTACTTGCTATTTAGCAATCATTTAGCATGTAAACGAATTTTGCTAAGTAATATATATTTATATATTACTAATATTATATATTATGCTATTTAGAAAAGAAATGCTACTTAGAAAAAAAGGCTACTTAGAAAAAGTTCTTTACATGTAACATCGAGGATTTGTTTCCTAGAAACCAATATGTAGTCACCATTGTTTATAAATCGCCTAGCAACTCTGGCTTTTTAAAACCAACTGCAAATTTTTTCCCAGCTTCAATGTACCCTTTAATGCCAACAAAAAACTTTTATACCAAAAAAGGCAACATCCGACAAGTACAATTTAATGGAATCCATTTCGATTGAAGAGAGATTGCCATGGGTTTGATAGGAAGCATAAAGGAGATTTTCCAAGGATTCTCTTACAGAGAGTTGGAGATTGAAAGCAAAGGGTGAATTTGGGTTAGACAAAAATAGGAAGGGCTATCGAGATAGATTTGGGCTGGATCAGAATGCAAGAAAAGCGAGAAGATGCATTGAGGGGTCCGGACGTAAATCGAGGGCAGAAGAGGGTCAGGTCAGGTCAGAAGGAGATCTCGCATGGACTCATAGGTCCTTTCGAGTTTATTCGTCCAGGAAGAAGAATGGACCCCGAATCCTTTTCGTCTCTAAATCGGGATAGGGCCAGCTGCAAAAACCCCTGTGGCCTTACCCCAAGGAAAGGATAGCGTCGGCCGTGAGGGGGTCAGGGGACAAATCTTTTTTATATCTTAGATCCTGGCCGATCATTTTTTACGAACCCTTTTTTCCATTCGAGCTCCCTTCTCAGTGGCGCCCTTTTTGCGCAACTGTCGCTCGTCTCACGTATACGTAAACTCGGACGACACGACGTGTCTCCACGTGTGAAAACATGAGAATTGAGAATGTCTTCTCGATTTGAGGGGTGCGGATGTCCTCTCGAGGATATTTCCACTGGAGCTATACCACCTCATCCGTTTTTTATGGGAACAAAGCGATCAGGGACGCTCCTCGATTCCTAGCCAATGAGCATCTCGATTCGCCTAAAAAGCGTCCATTTTCATCCACAATAGCTTGCACCAATGACCTCGTAATTCCTACACCTGGTGCAATGGGAACCTCCAATTTCATTATCGACGAGGCTTTTTTAGTTTTATTCATGATTGATGCTCTTCAATGGAAAATACCTGCAACTTTTGCCGTCTTTTGTACTTTCTCTAAATTCATTATTTTATTTTTAATTATTTTTTTGTAAATAAGTATTTTTTATAATGTAAAGTAATTTTTTATAATGGGCTCATAAACAATGATCATACGAATTAATGTAGATCGACTTTTCGATTAGGATTAATAATTAATATTATAAAATTGATCATACCATAAAAATAATACCTAATAATAAAAGGAAAGATTTTTTACAATTAAGTATCAAAATAGGATTAAAATTTCGACTCGGGACTACTCTTTAGTATAGTAAAAACTATTCTTTAGTAGTAAAAACTACTCTTTAGCAGTAAAAACTACTCTTTAGTAGTAGAAATGACTAAACTAAAAAGTGAAGATCTACTTAAATTAGAAGCAATTTTCAGCAACTTCAATTCATACAAATTTTTACTAATTTGAATTTGTGTCCGACTTTCCATTAATAGATTTAAAGAAATGTTACTAAAAATTGAATTAATTGAAAACGAAATTAATTGAAAATGAAATTAATTATTAATTGGATTCATTGAAAACGAAATTAATTACAAATTGAATTAATTGAAACCGAAATTAATTACAAATTGAATTAATTGAAACCGAAATTAATTACGAATTGAATTGAAACCGAAATTAATTACAAGTTGAATTAATTTCAACCGAAATTACTTACAAATTGAATTAATTGAAACCGAAATTAATTACGAATTGCATTAATTGAAACCGAAATTAATTACAAATTGAATTAATTGAAACCGAAATTACTTACAAATTGAATTAATTGAAACCGAAATTAATTACAAATTGAATTAATTGAAACCGAAATTAATTACAAATTGAATTAATTGAAACCGAAATTAATTACAAATTGAATTAATTGAAAACGAAATTAATTACAAATCGAATTAATTGAAAACGAAATTTATTTATTTGTCAAAATATAATAAATTAATTATAACTAAGATACATTTTTAAACGAAATTAACTATAAACTAAATTGTTGGCACTTTGATGTGTAAATTCCGATCTGGATTATGTTTTCAATCATCAAAACCTTTCTAATCACTTTTTTATTGGTCACCTATAAGGGTGAGTTTATATATGAACCCTCGTCTACTTTTTTTTGCGTCCGTTCCCATTTCTTTTTCTATTGATGTTGCGTTTTTTGGAAATGGTCTTTTTCATCTATTATTAAACTTGCCTGGACCGTAGAAAATTGTGGTTCGGTCACTGACAATGAGTTAAGTTGAGAAGCTAGTGCATTTTGCACCTGTATGAGCGAAGCGAAGCCTAACAGGTGAAGAAGTCTCCTGCACAGTTTTGCTAAGGGGTAGCTCGCCTCGGTCGGATATCGTGACTACTGGTCAGTTTGTTCGATAGTCGGTGCCAGCCAGGGATAGCCATATAACAGCCATACGTATATACCGATGCGCCTTAGGGGCCTTGGTACCGAGCTGTGCCAAGAGGGCCACCGGTCAATACCTTCAGACTTTGATATACGCAACCAATGTCAGCAGACAAAAAACTACCCTTATACATGCATACATTAAAGGTCACACTTTTCAAAATCTTATTATACTACCATTTCTTTCCCATTTACACTTTAGTACTCGTTTTCTTTTTCGAACTTGAAAATTGTTTTCTTAACTGGTTTAAAATAAGTTTGATTCTAAAATAAAATATACCTAGAACAATAAAATAAACCTGGAACAATAGAATAAACCTAAAATAATAAAATAAAACTAAAACAATGGAATAAACCTAAAATAATAAAATAAACCTAAAACAATAAAATAAACCTAAAATAATAAAATAAACCTAAAACAATAAAATAAACCTAAAACAATAAAATAAACCTTAAACAATAAAATGCTTTTAAAAAAACTATTAAAACCAGTGTAAACCAGTTAAAAAACTGATACAATGAAATGAACCTAAAAATTAAAATGTAACTAAAATAAAATGAGCGTAAAACAAAGTTTTTGTGATTATTTTTAAAATAGTTTTTGAGAAAATAGTGCCAATTGGACTCTAAGTAAAATACAGTCGACTCTATGAATAGTGCAGATTTACAAGTCGAGAAAGTTTTTCTCGGAAAGCGTATCTCACTCTCGAGAATGCTTTAAGTATTTGCGTCGCACTCACGCTTCTGGTAGAGTCGCTATAGAGGGGGTAACGCTCGATCTGACTTTCCAAGACGTGGCACTATTCAAAGAGTTTAATGTATTAATAAATACATAAACAAGATATTTTTACAATCTTGGTCTCATAATTGTCACAAGTCGAGCGGTCGTCAACTAAGGTATTCTTCGCACACTTGCCAGATATTCTCAAATATTCTGTAGATATTCCCATATATTCAATACTCTCAGTATTTGGAACGTTTTTTCAAATAATATTCCAGGATATATAAAAATATTCAGCATTAGTTTTAAGTATTCTTAAATATTCTTAGATATTCTTAGATATTCTTAGCTATTCTTAGATATTCTTAGCTATTCTTAAATATTCTTAGATATTCTTAGCTGTTCTTAGATACTCTTAGATATTCTTAGCTATTCTTAAGTATTCATAAGTATTCTTAGATATTCTTGGATATTCTTAGGTATTCATAAGTATTCTTAAATATTCTTAGATTAAATATTCTTTCGTTCTTTGATATTCTGGACTAATCTCTAATAAATTCAATATTTTTTACATAGTTTTTATATTTTGGCTTCTGAATTTTTTTCAGAATGATGCATCTTTTACAAAAACAGATAATTTCTTGTCTACTCTCTTCTAAATCTGCCGACTCTAAATCTGAATCCGACTTCTAAATCTGACGATAAAATTCTAGTTTACTTTTGTATATTTGAAACTTATTCTTACACATATTCAATGATATTTTCAAAAATTTCACTATATTTTGAATATTCTATATATTCCCAAATATTCTCAAATATTCCAACGATATTCTTTGAAAATATATTCTTCGAACAGGCTTAATTAGGAGTTGACGACCCCTCGTTACAAGTTGTACATGACACTTTTTCTATTACTAAAAAAAGAGTTATAAATTGCAAATATCTTTAAAAAGTGACATTCGTTTTTCGATAAAACTCAGGTCAGATTTCACACAATTGTTCATTACAACTTTGAGCTAATAAACAAATAATACTAAACGTTTTTAAATAATACTAAAAGTTTTCAAATAATATTACAAATTTGTAAATAATATTACAAATTTGTAAATAATATTAAAAATTTGTAAATAATGTTAAAAATTTGTAAATAATATTAAAAATTTGTAAATAATGTTAAAAATTTGTAAATAATGTTAAAAATTTGTAAATAATATTAAAAATTTGTAAATAATATTAAAAATTAGTAAATAATGCTAGAAATATGTAAATATTGTTAAAAGATTTTAAATAATATTACAAATTGTTAAATATCAATTGTCGTTAAAAAAATATTAAAATTAACTTTCAAAGTTGAAAGAAGTTGATATTTAAATCTGTTTTCTTTTTTTAAAAAAATCCCTTGACGTCTAAATGTGCAGTTAGTTTGTAATTGAAAGAGTAGTCCTCGGAAATAAATAAAATAAAGCAAATAAGCAAGAAGAAATAAACTGTGGCTGTGGGAAATTATGTTCTTGCCCCACATGGCCGTACATTACGACAGCCCTGCTCGAGGACAAGGGATGTCTCGTGCACGGTACAGAGTTACACGAATAGGGAAATTTGAAACGATCACGAATCCGAGAAAAGTCGTTTGCAATATATCTTATTTTTGCTTGTTTCACTTTCTGTAATGAACACCTCATAATCTGCTTTTACACTCAATTTGCACTCGAAACAATGCATTTCACCTAAATAATTGTATCACAACATATGCACATTATTTACTCAGATAAATATAATTCAGATTATAACCAGAAAGAGTAGTAATAAACAAAAATTGTTATTAACTGAAAGTTTTTCATAATAGCGCTTAATTTTCAAAAATTGTAATTTTCCAAAATTGTAATTTTCAAAAAAAAAGGGATTGAAAAAAATATAACACCAGGGTGTTACATTTTACAATTTTTCTCAGGGCTGAGAAAAATTTTAAATTTCACCATAGAAAAATAAAATTCAAAGTGTATAGTGAGGGTACAGATTCAATTTGTAAACACATAATCTCGCTCTCATTCTCTCTAAGCTCTGTTACATTTTACAAACGTAATATTTATAAAATATGAAAAAAAGAAGTATTGTTTTCAGCCCATTTTTGACTGGAACCGTTTACATAAGTGTCAATTTGGACTGATTTTAAGTCCAAGAAATGACTTGGTCTTGTTTTAAGTCACAAAATTAACTGATTCTGTAAGCGGTTTAAGACTTTCTTTTTTCTGTGTTGGATCATTTATGCAAATCAACAATTTTTAAAAGAAAATTTCTTCAAGCCACCAGAAATAAGTATGTTCATATTCGATGTTGTATTTCATACCCGAAGATTCATAGTAATATATTTTGAAAGACTATTTTAAGATCGTACTTGGCCACCCTGTATACTGAAATGAATAGCTCCAAGCTGGAATCTAAGGATATTCTAGGACAGTAAACTGAAGAAAGGAGGATTTTCTAGGGTGGAGGGATTTACTTAAATCAGTACACATACAACAGTGTGTTAGACAAGACGGGGGGGGAGGGGTGTTGAAACAAAAATAGTCGGTGGATTCACAACCCCTGCAACGGATGTTAGGCTATTTTGATGTCCCCACAAAGATCTCACTTATTTCTAGTGTACATCCTCACGATCTTTCACTAAGACCCCTAAAGCGGTAAAAATCTGTTCAACAACTCACAAAAAATCCCCTGGCGAAGAAATATCCAAGGTCGAATCATTCACCGATCATCATCTACAATTTTTCCAAAAAAAACCTCCCGTGAGAACTCGACTTGTCTACAGTTCATTTTAGTAAAAAACAGAATGTTTTTTGCTTTTTTAAAAAACGGATTCTTAAAAAATGCACAGGTGAAACTTAAAAAGGGGAGGAAAAATTTCACACAAAATCGTGAGAAATACGGGAAAAATTCCGATGCGGTTTTTTAGATGGCTTTTTTTGGCTTGAAGTGGAGGGGTGGTTTTTTGCGAAATGCCGGACGTAGGTGACCGGAATCACACGTTTTTTTGATATTCATTTGAAGGAGAATTATCGATTGACTCGGACAGTGAGGATTCGATTGCATTGTAGGACCCCTTAATTTTTTCGGCACGGTCCCCTGGGCAACTCGTGTGCTGCCCCGTGCGTGGTATTGGACATTTGAATACGCGTGCATCCTCGCTCTCCCCTATTATGTGTAAATTGTATTATTTTTACCCCAAATATATTTCACCCCCAGCGTTGGTCTCACATGGGAGGTCAACAGGTCAAATTGCACATGTCCACTGAAAGTCACCCCCCGGACAGTGTCCTACCTCCCCCTCTGCTTTTCTTCTCGTTAATTCACTCTTGGAGTCATCTACGCTCCACACTTAACGCGTCAAGTCAAAAAGCCGATCAAATTTCTTCTCTCTCCCTCACCTTTGTCATTCATTGGCTTTTTTCGTTTGTACAATTATAATATGAATCATTTCAATTGGGGAGATTGCATTTCTAAAATTTTAACAAATCTTAGATTGTAATCAATTTTAAAGTAATATGACGATTTTCAATTTCCCAAAAATAGACTAAATCAACTAAGAAGCATGTTATACAAAGTTTGAAACTAGTATCCAGATGTTTGTGTATGTATGTATGTATGTATGTATGTATGTAAGTATGTGATCGCTTTTTTGTGAACTATAGATCTCGAAAACGGACTCACCGATTTTATTAAAATGTGGTAGGGATATTAAATTCACAAAAATATAGTAACTGACGCAAGGATTTTTAGACATACTCAATTAAAAAATGTTTAGCACCATTTTGCTATCAATAAAAAAAACGGTTATTCCTAAGGAAAATTATCTAATTCAATTTAAGAACATGAATAAGAAAACTATTTCCTTGCAAGGAAAATATTCAATAAATCAATATAAATGTTAAAAAATTCTCTACATTAAAAAAATTAACAATGGTTTCAAGAAAACACACGTCGAGGAGTTGAATTTTTCAAAAATATATAGATTATTATACTTTTTTGCAAACTTCAAGGTGTTCCTGAAGTTTTTTTTTAAATTTACTTTTTGTATTCGATTCGGCATAAGAAAACACGAGTTATAACGTAGGTTACAAACACTACACTTTTCTGGACCAATTAGCAACATGTACATCAAGATATGGATTGAAAATTTGAGTTTTTTGAAAATTACACTTTTTTGCAAATTTCAATGTGTTCCTGAATTTTTTTGTGCACTATTCTGTTTGTATTCGATTAAACATAGGAAAACACGAATTTTAACGTAGGTTGCAAACACTACACTTTTCTGGATCAATTAGCAATAATTATGTATATCAACAGATGGATTGAAAATTTGTGTTTTTTGAAAAATTCACTTTTTTGAAATTTTCAATGTGATCCTGAAATTTTTTAAAAATTTTTCTTTTTGAATTCGATTTGGCATTAGAAAACACGAAATTTAACGTAGGTTACAAACACTACACTTTTCTGGATCAATTAGCATATGTATATCAAGGTATGGATTGAAAATTTTAGTTTTTTAAAAATTACACTTTTTTGCAAATTTCAATGTGTTCCTGAAATTTTTTTTTATTTTTCTTTTTGTATTCTATTCGGCATAAGAAAACACGAATTTCAACGTATGTTACAAACACTACAGTTTTCTGGGTCAATTAGCAATATGTATATCAAAATATGGATTGAAAATTTGAGTTTTTTGAAAAATTCACTTTTTTAAAATTTTCAATGTGATCCTGAAATTTTTTTAAAATTTTTCTTTTTGAATTCGATTTGGCATTAGAAAACACGAATTTTAACGCAGGTTACAAACACTACACTTTTCTGGATCAATTAGCATATGTATATCAAGGTATGGATTGAAAATTTTAGTTTTTTAAAAATTACACTTTTTTTCAAATTTCAATGTGTTCCTGAAATTTTTTTTTATTTTTCTTTTTGTATTCGATTCGGCATAAGAAAACACGAATTTGAACGTATGTTACAAACACTACACTTTTCTGGGTCAATTAGCAATGTGTATATCAAAATATGGATTGAAAATTTGAGTTTTTTGAAAAATCCACCAATTTACAAATTTTGAGGTGTTCCTGAAATTTTTATCAAATTTTTCATTTTGTATTCGATTCGACATAAGAAAACACAAATTTTAACGTAGGTTACAAACACTACACTTTTCTGGGTCAATTAGCAATATGCATATCAAAATATGGATTGAAAATATGAGTTTTTTGAAAAATCCACCAATTTACAAATTTTGAGGTGTTCCTGAAATTTTATTTAAAATTTTTCATTTTGTATTCGATTCGGCATAAGAAAACACGAATTTTAACGTAGGTTACAAACACTACACTTTTCTGTATCAATTAGCATATGTATATCAAGGTATGAATTGAAAATTTTAGTTTTTTGCAAATTTCAATGTGTTCCTGAAAATTTTTTTTTACTTTTTCTTTTTGTATTCGATTCGGCATAAGAAAACACGAATTTTAACGTATGTTACAAAAACTATACTTTTCTGGATCAATTGGCAATATGTATATCAAGATATGGATTGAAAATTTGAGTTTTTTGAAAATTACACTTTTTTGAAATTTTCAATGTGATCCTGAATTTTTTTGAAAATTTTTCTTTTTGAATTCGATTTGGCATTAGAAAACACGAATTTTAATGTAAGATACAAACACTATACACTTTCCCAGATCAATTAGCAATATGTATATGTCAAGATATGGATTGAAAATTAGAGTTTTTTTAAAAATTCATTTTTTTGCGAATTTCAATGTGTTCCTGAATATTTTTTTGCATTTTTCTTTTTGTATTCGATTCGGCATAAGAAAACATGAATTTTGATGTAGCTTACAAACACTACACTTGCGTGGATCAAATAGCAGTGTTACAAAATATGAATTGAAAAAATTTTTTTTGGGCAAAATTCACGTTTTCATAAATTTCAAGGTGTACCTGAAATTTTTTTTCCATTTTTCTTCTTATATTTGATTCGGCATAAGAAAACACGAGTTTTGACGTAGGTTACAAATACTACACTCTTTTGTATCAATTAGCAGTGTTACAAAATATGGATTGGAAAATTGACATTTGGAAAATATTCACTTTTTTGCAAATTTTTAAAATATAGTCTAAATCAACTTATTTTCATATATCTTATACACAATGATATCAAGGAAACAACATTTTTTAAAAATTTGAACTGTGAAGTTGGTTAATAAACAACTCTTACTATAACAGGGTGTCCAGTGGGCACCAAAAATCAAATTCCCGTACATTTCCCGTATACTTCCCGTACTTTTTAAATTAAGATTCACATTAACATTTTTCAATTTTTTATATTAGCTGTTATGAAATCTTTTATTATGGATTATAAGTTTAAAAAATATTCTTTAATATGAGAATAAAAAATTTTAATTACTACTTTTCATTAATTCCCGTACAGAATTAAAATCCCGTACAATTCCCGCTTTTCTCGTTTTTCCCGTACACTGGACACCCTGTATAATAATTAAATGTTACAGTATCAATTTTTTTCTAAACATCCATTACTTATTCTGGAAACAAAACACAATCTGTTTGTCAGGAAAACACTAAATTAAAATAACAATAAACGAACAAGGAGAAACTTGAAACCTGATCATTTTTGTCAATTTTTTAGCCTAGTCACCCTTGCCCAGCGAAGTATAATAATTTCTCGCGTGATTTTAAAACCGTAAATTTTTTACCTTGTAACCACCATCCCTACCACGTTACTTGAGCCTCGACCCCTGGGTTTTTTTCTTTCATGACATGCCCCTTGTCTTCTTTTTGCGCTGCGAAAAACATAATCGTGCCGTATCTTTGCTCCTTGTGCGCGATCCGACCAGTTTCAGAGGCCAGCGATCGGTTATGATTTCACACCGATTATAATAAAGCGCCATAAGGGAAGAAGAACGCACATCGCGATTAGAGAGAAAAAAAGTAGATGCATACAGTTAGAAAAAACGTCCCACCATGGCCCCTTGGAAGACGAATCTTAAATAAGTATATAATAATTTCCAGAAGGGGTAGTTTCAACCCTTTACCTTCGCGGCGTCTCTTGTTCGCTTCTCTACTTTTTTACCACGTGGTTTCGCTCTCGGACTTTTTTACCAGCGTTTTCTCCTCTTCCTGGCCTAACGGATAAAATCTAAATTAACTGAATTAAGGGCCCGTTCACTTCCACCTTGTCCTCTTTGCACACAATTTATAAGCGCTTTTTGCTAGCTGTGTCATGCACGACCTTTGTCTCTCCAGCTTTTTTCACTGCTGATTCTCTCCCTCGTTTTTTTCCCCTCTTTTCACCCTTATTCTCGGTTTCTTTCGTGGAAGATCTCTAGCGATGCTGTTCTTTTTTTTTCCTAAGATGTCGCCCAAGCGAAGATCGTTGAAAGGTCGATTTACGGTTATAAAATTACTCAAGTGAGATTCGTGCCGGCGCGTTGCATTTATGACGAGAATTTATGCGCGTTTCGGAAGTGCAGAACCAGACAGGAAACAGAGAAGAGGAGATTAGGTGTATTCCTTGATCGATGATTTTTAACGGAAATTTTCATTATTGATAATCAGAAACCGAGCTAGGCGACTGGTTTTATTTTTTAAATACGAAAGTGAATAATTTTTAAAAAAATTTCAAGTGCGTTTGAACTAATTAAAAGAAATAAAGTATTGTCCATTTGTTATATCCCGTTTATTTTTATTATCAACGTTTTTACTATTGAAATTATTCAGAAAATATTGTGCGTCGATAAGTGCCTTTCATAAAAAAGGCTTTCATCACATATCGTGAATAAGTAAATTTTTTTTACTAAATATTTTACGCACTATAACACACAAGGAATTAATCATCAGGATTTTTTCACAAAACATTAAGTAAAATAATGTTTTTTTTTTGTAACACGAGAACGTGGTGTGCATTACAATTGGGCAGATTTTTTGTCTCGTATTTACTGTAACTGTTTGGTCATTTTGGCAAGCACCCTCTTGTTTGACCCCCAGGACCATATGTGGTGGCCATATGCAAAAGCGACAATCGATTTTTTCTTCTCATAAAAGATGGAAAAGCCTGGTGAAAACGTGAGCACCCATCAATGAATAGGGTCTCATTGCTTTAGTTAAATTACGCGAGGATCCTGAGTAATGACTTACGTTAAGCCGACTGTTCGCTGGAGAAAAGCAGAGAGAAAACACTGCAGAAAAAGAGAGCGAGAGAGGAAGAGAGAGCTGTTGGAAAAATGTGGCGTTGTTACCAATAATTGGCTGGCTTATAGACACCCAACAAAATGAGAAACAGGATGTAATTTTGCTTACATTTGTTACTCAGGGATTTTAATAATGAACCACGACACACTTCTTTTAAATGTTTACTTATTCCATGAGACATACACCTTTTCTTATCAATTTTTGTTTAAACGTACAATTTTTTCTTTTAAGTCTTTTTTATAAATTATAAATATTTACAGGTTTCATGTATGCTATCTATATGAGTGAGAACTATTTTAATTAATCCACTTTTTTTGTAACGAATTTTAAAATTTAATCATATATTATACCAGGGTGTCTAGCGATCCGGGAAATCCGGGATATCCGGGAATTTGCCGGGAATTCAATTGAGGAACAAAAAAACCGGGAATTTGTAAATCAATCCGGGAAATCCGGGAATTTGATAAAAATATCCAAAAAATTTCTAAAATGTATTGCAAAATTTTAACGATATAT
>WNHD01001508.1:0-18611 GCA_011057455.1 Ganaspis sp. Gsp50 | reverse complement strand
TAAAAGTAAATCTTTGATTTAAATTCAATTCAAGTAATTTAAAGATTGCCTACATAATTCTAGCGCGCTTTAGCGCGCGTATAATTTGCTAGTAAATAATAATAAAATGGAATAAAATTTTAATATTACAAATATTTAAGCACAATATGCGTAATCTAAAATTGCTCCTTGGCGACAAAATCCGGAACAACATTTACGATCTCGTCCACTTACATTGCAATATTCGTCTTTTGCAAGACACGCAATTGCAATGGAATTCATTAAAGCTGATATTAATACGACAAATGTTAATTTGCAAAATTTGACTCCAGACATTTTATCTGTATCACTTTGTTTTTTGATTAGTTTGAATTAAAATTGAATCTGAAAACAGAAAAATCGTTAGCAAAAGAATCATAAATTAGAATTTAATTAAACTTTGATGCATATACTATTTTTTATAAATCGTAATAATTGTAAATTGTAACAATTATGGTAAATTATCCGTAAATAAATAAATTGAAAAAATTACAGGTCACGATAGTATTTTCATATTAATTTTTTAAAGAAAAGATAACAGTGAAAATAATTAATATGCACAATTATTTTTGTTATGTAATTAATAAATAATAATAAAAATGTAATTGATAAAAATATAATAAATAAATAATAATTAATGCAATTACCTTACGACTGAAGAAATGAAAAAACGAAAACTGAAGGAAAATCAAAGACCTAGATGCATTTAATCTTTAAAGAGCAAACATTTATTTAAAAAATGCAGACAAGCAAGTTTACACAGTAAACACAAATTTTCTGAATGTAACAAATCAAGATGTTACAGAAAAGGGAAATTTTTTTACCTTGTACTTAAATTTAAATACATTTAAAATTTAAAGCGAATTCTATGTGAGACAAATAACATTTAATATAGTTGAGAATTAATCGAAGGTAGAAAACTATTATACGACCAGAGAACGGTTTAAGTATTATTCAATTTTATACATTATGTTTGTAATAATTTTTATAAAAAATATTCTTTTCTACAAAAGATAAGATCTAAAAAAATACTCTCTTTTACCGTTACAAAAAATGATTCATTCATTTTTCCTTTAAAATAATAAAATGTAAATAAAATGTTGGCTCTTGATAAACTGAATTTTTGTGGAACAAATTGATTTGGAATTTAAAAATGTAATTTAAAAAGTCACTTTGAGAAATAAAATAATGAAAAGAAGGATTTCGATTGTATTTTAAGGAATTTTGAATCTACTGGTAAATTAAGAACAAAAATAAAAAATAATAAGAATTCGAATTAATGAAAAAAAATCAAAAACTAAAAAATTAAAAGTTGGATTTGCTTGAATTTTCGTATATATACTTTGTAGATGGAAATGAGTTGAATTAGATTATTTTTGAAATATCGAAGCCGTCACCATTACATTTGTTTCGAATAAGGAAGCAAAAAAGAGGAAATGAATGTAAAAGCAAGAAACTGAAATAAAGAAAAATTTGAAATAATAGTACTAATATTTATTGTCGATTGCAACAAAAATTCTTTATAAAACGATTTCCTTAATAATTAAGTTCAAGTTGGCATCAAAAGGACTGCCAATTTGACATGTTCTTTCAAAGAAAAAGATTGATATACAAATTACATACTTTTATATAAATTGTCGTTATGTCGACTTACACATACATTAATCATGCATATATAAATTTATCAAAAACAAAAAAAAACAATACATTCATCTTCTCAGTTCATTAATTTGAAGAAAATATTTTCTCTTTGCACAAGTTTCTTTATAAGTATTGTATTAAACAAAAATTTTTTGGATCTAGTCCAAATTTAATAAAAGTCTTCTTCTACCGCCTTCGACGTCGCAGACTGATTTTTTATCTGCTCTTGATTACTGTACATATCTGCAATTTGTTGTGCGGAGCTTGCATCTTCTGCATTCTTGTCCTCACGAATTCGACAAAACCGTGGGAAGCGTAAGGAAATACCTTTCTCGGGATCAACCTGTTGAATGAAGATTTTTTAAATCTATTGCAAATTTATGCATTTATTTAATTTTGCATTTAATTAATAAGCTACGTATTTGTTTATTTATTATTTTCAAGGTGTCAAGATTTTTATGATCTTGATCATAATTTAAGCATCTATTTAATTTTGCATTTAATTAATAAGATACGTATTTGTTTCTTTATTATTTTCAAGGTGTGACCAAGATTTTTATGATCTTTATCACACCTTGAAAATAATATTATATATATAAAATATTATAAAATATTATATATAATAATATAAAAATATCGCAAGTGAAAACTAAATGTAAATGCAATAAAAAAAGGATAAAATATTAATTATTCTTACAATTCCAATAGCTGCTCTGTGAACAGGCGAAAGTGACAAATCTGCACATTTTATTTCCCACACTTGCACCGGTTCGAACCAATGATCTGGCTCGTGACTGGTATCAAAACGATAATAAGATTTTGGCTCAGAAATCAAATGCTCCTTTAAGAATTCGCTATGCTTTTGAAGGTCTTCTTCGCTAAATCCAGTGCCAATCTGAAAGAAAAGTAAACCGTAAAATGTTTTGTGAATAGAAAGGAAAAAATCAGCAATATGTCTAATTATTAACTTTACTGTAATTAGGATATTTGCTTAAATTATTAACTTTACTGTAATTAGGATATTTGCTTTAATTATTAACTTTGTTACTAATAACAACAAAGAATAATTAATCGATTAATTAATAGATAATTCGAGATTGATTTCGAATTTTATGCATACTTTGCAAAGACTCTGATATTCTTCGTTTTCTTGATCATAGCACGCTAAAAGAAAACCACCGTAAGTTCCAGTTCGTTTTCCTTTTCCTATGTAACCACCAATTACGACAACATCCAGGGTATCACCCACTCCGTCCAAATAATCTTTTTTCAATTTTAACCAATTCCTCGATCTCTTTGCTATTTCATAGGTTGCATCTTGTTCCAAAGTCTTTACCATCAAACCCTCGCAATTGCCTGTAAAAATGAATTTCTTTTTATATTTAAACAAATAATAAATAAATAAATAAAAAAAAAACATTAATAAAGGCCTAATAACATTAATAAATTAAGTTTACACAACATTAATACAACAAGAGTTTATAGAATAGGTGACAAAATAAATAGACAAAAATAAATAAACAAAAATAAATACATAAAAATAAATAAATAAATAAACAAAAATAAATAAATAAACAAAATAAAAGGGAGAAAAAACAATATTGTAAGGAAATAAAAATTCGATTTAGAATTCGAAAAAAAGTAATTCTAAAAAAAAGTAATTATAAAAAAGTAATTCTACCTTTGACAGACTCTTCGAGAAAGTCTTGAACCTCTTCCATAGTTGTAGTATCGAGGCGGGTGGCAAATTTCCATTCGCCTTCAACTTCTTTGAAATTGTTTAACAGTAACTCACGACGTTTATGAAAAGGTTCTTTTACAAGCGGCTGGTCATTAAAGTATAGCAAGTCAAACATAAATACACAAACTTGGACTTTAATTTCAGATTCATTTGCGTCCTGTAAGAAGTAAAATTAAATAATTAAAATTACGAGACTTATAAAAAAAACTTTCTTATTTTCTTTCAATTAGAAGCTGTTTTATGAATCATTAAATATTCATTTTATGAAAGAAAATATCGTTCAAGTTAATCTTCATTACATTTACTAAAAAGACAATTACAATTAGTTTGATTTGTAATTTAATTTGATTTGTGATTTAATTTGTAATTTGATCTGCAGACAATAATTAACTGAATCGATATTCTTTCCACAAAAGAAAACAAAAATAGAAGAAATTTTACTTTTCGTTTTCTGGTGCTGAGAATTTGGAATGGGAGGATTTGTTTTTTCTCTCGATCCCAAGCAACTGCTTCGCAATCAAGAATACAATTTTTAACTTCTTCACCACGTGTGTTTGAGAATCGGCCAATAATATCTGGATATTTGCTGGTATTGTTCTCTTGATTTCTGCTGTATATGCTCAATTCTCCGTTCTCGTTTACATGAATCTGAAATAAAAGATTTTATGTAAGGAATGAAAAGTATAGCGAAGGACAATATGTAACAAATAAAAGTATACAAAAAATGAAAATATATAACAAACAAAAATTTGTTAAAAAAACGAAAATATATAACAAATAAAAATAAAAAAAAACAAATACAACAAACCAACCTGAGCTCTTTCACCGTCGTATTTCCATTCACATGTGAATTTCATGCCATCGAAACGTGTGAGAACTTCCTGGACTCCTTTGGTTGGATGTGCCAACATTGGTTTTAGCGGAATTCCTGGTGTGAGTTTACATTTTTCTGGGAGTGCTTTCACTCCGTCTTTTAAGATAACTGGAATGATCTTGTCGTAATTTGGACATTCGCTGAAACAAGGAACAAATAAAATTAAAATAAACTCTTAAAACAGAATTAAAATACAGTCTCATTTTTGATGAGAATGTAAAAACTCGTTGGTTTTCGTTTTCATATAATTTAATCTAAACAATGTCACTAGAATTTAATAAACTATTATTAACACTATTTAAAAGTGATATTTAATAGTACTATTATTAAATAGTAACTATTATTAATAGTTTGTTAAACAAATCTCAAGCAAAACAATAAAACATTCACAGAAGAAACAAAACGTTATTTTTCAATGCCAAGGTAAATTGGAATTCTACAGGCTTGTAAAAATCCAAGTTCATCTTATAATTTAACATTTTGTTTTGCCTGTATTTGTAATTTGCAATTTTTGCAATTATGCAAATTTTAATAAATTTATTATTTATTTTTATTTGTTATTTATTTTTAATTATTATTTATTTTTATTTATTTATTTTTAATTATTATTTATTTTTATTTATTTATTATTTATTTATTAATTTTTTAATAAATGAATAAATACTCACCAATAAGTCGTTTTGATAATAAGAGCAATTTCATCGTATTTCTGTTTAAAAGAGTCACTCGATGTTTTTTTGCTTGCATTTAAAATTTCAGGAGGATAACTCTGTTCTGGTGGAGTCATGGCGCACGCCAGAGCCAAAGCCTTTAAAAAGAATTTATTTTTTTATAAAATTTGTATATAATAATGTATAGATACAAAAATAGAAAACAATATTGAAGAATGATCTTTAAGAATAGACAAAAATGTTTTAAAAAACGTACTATAGAAGACAATACTAATCTTTCTATCTAAATATAATTTTTCTATCTAAATATAATTTTTCTATCTGAAAAGATACATTTAAATCTAATCCTCCATCCTCAAAATTTGTTCCACTTACTTGTAGCACGGACTGTTCAGCAAGACCTATCCTCAATTTCCCAGCAAGAGATCTTACGAGATATCTTGCTTCTGTAAATCGACAGGCAACGAAAAGTGACTGAATTTTGTCCATCTTCTTACTTGTCGACTAAAACAAAATTATTAAAATCAAAAATTTAAATTTTTTATTCGTCTTGCATTAATTTTTGTAACCAGTAATTATTTTTGTAACCAGCAATTAATTTTGTAACTAGTAATTATTTTTGTAAATGGCAATTATTTTTGTAAATGGCAATTATTTTTGTGAATGTCAATAATTTTTGTAACTAGCAATCATTGTTGTAAGTAGCATTTATTCTTGAAAATCGCAATAATTTTTGTAAACAACTTTTGTAATATTTTCAAAAATATACTCACAGACTGGCCAGTCATTTGAGCAATTTCTTTCAATTTTGAAAAAACGCCAGCAACAGTGAGAGGCGCGGGTTGAAACATTGTTCGCTGATTGGAGCGACTTCCTTCCGCGACGATTCCCAAATCGCCAACTTTTTGTACTTTTGCTTTGATCTGAGCCAAAGTTTGTCCAGTGCATTGCGCAATTGCTTTCATTAGATTTGTGTCCGCTATTCCCAACTCGAGACCTTAAAGAAACATTTATTTCAATTTAGCAGTTTATTTTTATTCACAATGTTTCACAAGAAACGATAATAAAAATAATATATACAAGGCTTCTCTATGAGGAAGCAATAAACAGCAAAATAGCAACGATCAAAATAATTCTGCTTTTAAAAAATAACAGTACAAAAGTACAGGTTGATTAATATTTACCTTCGTAAGCAGGTGCAAGTTGATTCAAACAAAGGTAGACACTAGGAATGAGTTCATTCGGGCTCAAAACGATCACGGATCGAAAATAATTCGACAGAATTTCAACAATTTTCAAACGACCACTGGTATCTTCGATGAGTTCTAAAGTTCGGGTCAGAGCGATGTAAGGTATCCTAGAAGCAAAATTATGATAATTTATAGGATATTTATATCGTAGTGAATTTTTATTTTAACCCTTGTATATAAATTCAAATTTTCCCACTAATTATTTTGGCTTAATTAGTAAATTTTTGTTTAATTAGTAAATTTTTATTTAATTAGTAAATTTTTTCACTAATTAAGCCAAAGAAATTTGTGGGAAAATTTGAATTTATTATATCGTTGCAATTTATTTATGTAAATAATTTAAATAAACTTAAGTGAAACACAATTTACATAAATGTAAATAAAAACCTTTTAAAAAAGTGCCTTAACTTACTTTTCTTCGTGTCGCCAGCAAGCATCGAGAATCGGATGATAAGAAGATAATCCTGGATTATAATTGTGAGTGGTAGTTTCCTTTTTTTCACTACTTCCACTTTCTCCCTCTTTAACATCTTTCTCTTCCTTTTTTCCCTTCTTATTTTCTTTTTTGTTCTTTCCATCTTTACTCGTCTTCTTAGATTTCTCTTTAGAATCTTTCTTCGATTTTGGAGCTGAAAATAATCACAAAAAAAGTTTGTTTACTAAAATATTCGAGAATTACGAAATCTATTATTTATTCAAATAATACAAAATCATTACAAAAAACTTCCTCAAAAAATTTAGTTTTCATTTTTGTCGTTTCTTTTTACATCCTTAATTAGTATCGTCGCTTTGTAAATGAAATAAAATTTATAAAAAAAATTATTTAATTATTTACTTTAAAAACCTTTATGCAAAAGTGCCCCAAATTAAAAACAAACTTTTTTATTTGCTTACCAAAGAAACTGTGCATTTTTTTAGGTTTCTCTTCAGTCTCTGATTTTTCAGCAGAACTTGATTCATCCAGTTCTTCCTGTTTAGAATCATTCAACGATTTGTCGCCGGAATCTTTCTTCTTTTCCTCTGATTCCGAAGTGACTTCTTTATCAGAATTTTCGTCTTCTTTGTCGGAAGTTGCTTCTTTGTCGGAAGCTGCATCTTTTTCGGAAATTGCTTCCTTATCGGAAACTGCGTCTTTTTCGGAAATTAATTCTTTATCAGAAGTTGCATTTTTATCGGAAATCGCTTCTTTGTCGTGAATTTCTTCCTTGTCGGAAGTGGCTTCTTCTTTATCCGATTTAGCGTCAGATTTTCTGTTCTTCTCAACAGCTTTTACTGTTTCTTCTTTAGTTTCCTGTACAGCTTCTTTCTTCTTCACTGGACTGTCGGGCAGCTGATAAAATTGATTCATTACATAAAAATGAGCGTGTAATTAAAAAAGTTTATTGAATATAAAAAATATTGGACAATAAACTTACTGGCAAGTGACCTTCATCATCGCTTGAATCAACTGGTCGAATAATCCTCTTTGTCTTCTTGGCACTTTTTTCTTTCTTTTCCTTTCCACTGATTGCAAGCATAATTTTCGGAGTGGTTTTCTTATGCTCGGATTTTCCATTTTCTGGAGTTTTCGCTGAAGGTTCATTTTCCTTCTCAGGTTCTTTCTTTAGCTTCTTTTCTTTCTGCTTTGACTCGGACTTTTTCGAAGACCTCTTTCTCTTCTCAACTTCTTTGGTGACGCCGGAAACCAGGGATTTTTCCTTTTTAGCCGAACCTGCAAAAAAGTGAATCAGAAAAATATGCATGCTAGAAAAAATAATAAGCTGAAAAGATACATGCAATACAAAATATTTACATACAATAAAAAAAGTACTGTAAAAAATGATAAAAATATCGCAAAGAATGCTTGAGAATTTTCTAAATATTTGACTTATTTTTGTTTCTTCGCGTCTCATCTTGATAAAAAAGTAAAATCAGATTTAAAATTGAAAACAATATTTATATTACAACAATATTGAAGCAATCATTTTGATTATTCTAAACAAAAGAATCATTACCAGATTTTTTACTGCCGGAAGTATTCGGAGAAGTGCCATCTAATTTCTTTGCTGGTGGGGATCTAGAAAAAGAAAGAAAATTTCGATTAAAATTTAAAAAAAAAATGTTAAATTTTACAAAAAATGTTAAATTTAAAACAAAATTTACAATTGAATGTTTACAATGTCTACTCATTTGATTAGAAATTATTCATTTGCGCTTAATATAAACAGAAGTGTTTAAAGAACAAAATACAAACATATATCAATGAATAATACAAATAAAGAAAATATTGATAATTCTGCTTTCATTAAAAATGTTTCACACAATTACATTTTATTGCATATTACACAAACAATTAAACTTATCAAAAATAATTTATTTACTTTCTGTAATTTCCATTAAATATTTTCTACTGGTTTTCTACGTTTTGTGCATTTTGTGCAGTTTTTAATTTTCATTTCAAAATAGAATGCAAGGTTATGTAGTTAATTGTAAACTCGTAAACAAAAAATTGCTTTAAAAAACTTACCCAAGAGAAGTATTGTCAGAGCTGTCATCCCGCTTTCTTTTTCCATTTGGACTGTCGTCGGCCACCTTCTTCGAGGAACTGTTACCGATATGCAGGTAATTAAAAAAACTGTTTATCACAGGTGAAGATACTGGCGACGTAAAAACTTTGCGCTCAGCGTAAAATAAATACGATTTCGCATTGAAATATTTAACAGAAAATCTTAACATATTTAGAGTTTAAAGAAAACTTGTTTTTAAGGTAAAACGTACCTTGATTCTGCTTTTGCAGGTGTTTCATTCGTATCTTTCTTGGGTGTACACTTTGCGAAGAACGACCTGAGAGAGATAAATACACAAATATAAACAATCAAATTGACATTATTTCGATCACTTCTATTGAATCATGTATGACTCACTCTATTCACAACAATTCTAATTGGATATTAACATTCATTTTAAGTTAAATTAATTAAAATTTACGACAATACTCACGTTATTGTTCGCTGCGCCATTTTCGCGCGGTTTCTAACCTCAAACTAATGTTTTCCTTCGCGTTTCCCACCAAAACTGACACACACTACGATAATCAAAACACTATCGATTATGCATTTGTTTTTTTAAACAAAAAGCTTAAAATTTGTTTACAAATTGTCTTGGAACTTATTGTTACAATTTCGCGTTTTTTATTGTTTTCTCACTGGAAAATTAATAGTAATTGTTGAATTAACTTTTAAAAAAGACTTTAAATTGACTTTGATTCTTCCTACTTAATCAAAAAGGAGGGAAATTCAAATTGAAGGAACATTTTTCAAAACTTTCAATTTTTATAATTGTTTCAAATTTTGTTTATAAAAATGTTTCACTTATTTTAAATTTATTCCACTTAATTCGGAAAGTGTAAACTAAAATTTAATCTATACTGTTAAATAAGGAATAACTTTCATAACATTTTTTGGTACGTTTTTTAAATTTTGAAAAATTAAAAAAAATGCACACATTTTTTTGTTATTTAGTCATTTTTTTGTATGCTTTGTTTCTTATTTTGTTTGTTATTTAATATAACCCTCGCTGAGCATAATTTTCCAAGATTTTTCAGAATATTGGGCCAGTATTATAAAAAATAGATTGTTAAGATTCAGTTAAAAAAAATTACAAAACATGAGACACGCACTGAAGAAAGAGACCTTAGAAGCAAGCGATTATAGGTTATGTTTTATGATAGTTTTAACTTTTGATTAAAGCTTATTATTTGCAGTCGAAAATAATTCTTTTTGCTAGTATACACATAAAATGTTCATAAAAATCTCTCTTTGATTGCAAATAACGAAAAAAAGGAAGCTTTAATCAATAAGTTAAAACCGCGAAGGTAAAAACTGCCATTAAACATAACCTATAATATTTTACTTCTAAGGTCCCTTTCTTCGGAGCGCGTCACAAATTTGTAGAATAAATATTAAAATAATGAATAAGCAAATACTTCATGAAATAATATTTTATGCAAAAAATATCTAAAATTCCTTCAGAATATTTATTGCCAGTATTTTAAAAAAGCTATAGTTAAGATTCAATTCTAAAAAAACAAATTTAAAAACAGACAAATCTAAAAAACAAAAAAAGATTGAATACATTTTTTAAAAAAATCAGGATTCTTACCAAAACAAAAAAAAATCGTTTAGAGCCTTTATTATTCGTATATTTTGTAATTTCAAAATCCAAACACATCTAATTCATTACCTAATGACAAATTAATACAATAATCGTTCGCACTAGTGTTTTACAATTAATAAAATATTCTTCTTTTTTTTGTCTCTGACGTTTCATTTTTGTTAAAAAAGCTGTATTTTTTTTTACAAATTTAAATGCAGTATCACACAATTGTTTTTCACTAATAATTCGTCAGTGCCCAAGGAAATTCTTTAAAAAGGCAAAAATTTGAAGAAAAAAAAATAGAATCGTCTATTTGCGAAAAAAAGTCCACGAAAACCACAAACGTTTACAATTTGTTAAACAAACACAACAAAAATTCACGGCTGATAAAAACGAAAAAAAAAACTTAATAATTACGTTTCTTTTCTCCCTCAACCAAGAAAATGGAGGCAAGATAATAATATTCATGTCTATGATATTCATTCCTAAATTATTTGCTTCCATATCTATTTTCGACTTGTTTTTTTTTCCTCTAAAATTCTCGATAATTATTTATTAATTTACACTCCACTCTATACATAAATCCTAAATTCTTCGCAGTTGTTGCTTATTTTCCATTCAAACTATGAGAATGTTAACATAAAATCTGTTTTTGAAATTATAGTTTTGAAATATTTATGAAATATTTTTGAAATTATATATTTTCAATTATAGTTTCTGAAATAATAAATTTGCTATTTTATAAAATAATAATTTGGCATAGTTTTTAAAAATCAGCAATTGCAGATTCTAAAATAAGTATTGCAATTGTCGTTTCTGAAATTGCTACAAGTACATTTTCCGAAATAATTGCAAGTACATTTTCTAAAATTGTAGAACAATTTCCAAAAGTAGTCTTGCAGTTAGTTTCTGAAATTACAATTCAGCAATTATATTCTTTTCGAAAAATCTATTGGTCGGGAAATACAATTTTCTGTACAAAATGTGTTTTAACAAGAGTTTTTTCTTCTTTTTTTTTGTTTGTTTTAATAATATTGAGCACTGGATACAGTGAGAATTACAAAACGAAAACATGAATTTCCAGGAAAGTAGACAAGACGTTGCTGGCAAAAAACGTTTGCCGTTTTCACTTTAACAGAACGCTATAAAGCAAAGAGAAACGAATTTAAATTATTTACTCAACAGCCATAAAAAGACGGAGAGAGAGATTAATAATTTCTGTACTGTAAAATAGAAATTTGTAGAAATGGTTACGAGTGTTAAGTAATGATTTATTTCTTCTTAATATTGACGGCGCACTTTTTAAATCAGGGCAAAGTGTAGCGAACGTACGGGACCTCAACATCATTTCCGCAGTCGTCGTTGCAGCATAATTCAAAGACAAGAGCGCGTACGTGCGGCTCGAGTTTCTTCTTGGAGACTCTTTTAACAACTTCGGACATTGGTAGACACATGCGTTCCACGCACTTTGCTTTCGGCATAAAGAAGGAATAAAGCATGCAGACACCCTGTGAGAGCATGGTCACCTCTAAATTGTGATTATTTTTAAAATAGTCGAGGAACTCTTTGAGAGTCAATTCGCCAGTTACTTCAAATCTGTCCCAGAGAGTCCACTCTGTTTCGTAATACTTGAGTTTGGGTGCAGAAATCGGTTCGGAGAAGCCGAAGAATGGCAGAGCAAGATTAACAAATCCATTTTTGTAGATTGCAATGTCTTTAACGCCACGAGTCAATTTGATCAATTCTAGACAAACGAGTCCAGCGACGACGGAAGTTGTTGTAGCGATGGCGGGGATAATTTTACCGGCAATTAATTTGCTCTTGTGTCGATCGGCTGGTGTTATTTTGTAATTAGTCGCTCGGAGATTAGAGGCGGCTACAATGAAATCGATATGGAAATTGGTATCGTCATCTTTCTCAAATTCCTGAGGATAAATCACTAATCCTTCCAATTCATTCAACTTGGGTAATTCGTCCTGAAGTTGGATTAGTCGCTCGTGATCAATATTTCCACTTCCATTGGAAACTTGTACCTGAAATGACAAATTTTTATTACTATTATTATTATTGCTATTATTACTATTATTATTATTATTATTATTATTATTATTATTATTATTATTGTTATTGTTAAATTATTAACATTAAATTATATACAACATTTTTACTATTATTATTGTTATTATTAATATTATTATCATCATCTATTTAATCTAAAAATCGACATATTTGTAGCTACTTCTTCATAGTCTAATATTTTAAAAATATATTTTTAAAACACAAAGTTTTTAAAACACAAAGTTCTTAAACTGTATTTTCAAATATATTTTTAAAGTTATTTTTCATTTAGAAAATTTAATTTGTTTGTTTAAATTTTTTTTTAATTTTATTTCATTTTCACATATTCGCCTTTTAAAAAAACTAAATTTATTTTATTTTATTTTATTTTAGAATATAAAAAACAATTTCATTTTTTAAATTATTTTCTAAACTATTTTTTAAATTATTTTCGCCCCTCTCTAAATTATTTTCCAAATTAGAGTTTAATTTTTTTTATACTAGTTTTTTATTTATTTTCGAAACTATTATTAAAATTATTTTCGCCCCTTTTTAAATTATCTAAACTATTTTTAAAATCACTTTCGACCCTTTCTAAACTTTTTCTAGATTTTCTTAAATTATTTCTTTTATTATTTTCGCCCCATTCTAAACTATTTTTTAAACTATTTTCGCCCCTTTGGAAATTATTTTCCAAATTAATTTTCTAATTTTTTTTAATACTAGTTTTTGATTTATTTTCGAAACTATTTTCAAAATTACTTTCGCCCCTTTCTAAATTATCTAAACTATTTTTAAGATCATTTTCGACTCTTTGTACATTTTTCTACATTTTTTTAAAAATTATTTACGCCCCATTCTAATTATTTTTTAAAATTACTTTCGCCCCTTCCAAAATCATTTTCTAAATTTTTTTTTGAATTACTTTATAAGCTATTTTTTAAATTCTTATCTAAACTATCTAAACTATTTTTTTATATTTTTGTTAATTAAAATTTTCAGTGTCTTTCTCCAAAAGTTGACTTTAAATAATTTGTAGATCTAAATTTTTTGTATCTTTTACCTGCAGTTTATTTTTCATTTCGTCCTCTCGTAAAATTTGCCAACTTTACGGACCATTTTAAGAAACTACCGACTTTAACACAGAATAAATTTGCCAACTTTTACGAGAAATATCGTAAAAGTACCGTTTTATTTTATAAAATACTAGTCTGAGTCCTTTACGTGATACTAAACTGTTTAAAAATATATAAGAATAGAACAGAAAGCTAGTTTATGGATAGAGAAGACAATTACAAGGGAATAAAATATTAGAGGAAAAGTAGAAAAAGTGGAGAAAAGAGTAGAAAAAAAAACAGAAAAAAATACAGAGAACAAACAATGGTGATGCAGTTTGTAACGCTTTTCTTCGTTTAAAAAACACAAAGAAACAAATTTTTACTGTTTTTAACTACTTTAAATGATTATTTTCAATGTTTAAATATTCTTCTTTGCCTAATCTTTTTACAACGTTCATAAATAAATATATATAAATAAATACAGAACCAATGAGAAAGTAAACAAAAAGTTGCTTTTTAATTTCTCGAAAACAAAAAAAAACGTTGCAAACGTTACTTATTACATTTTCAGGGTTTCTACAAATTCTTCTTCACAAAATTCTATGGGTTTTCCATGATTTCTTTGAGAAAAATACAGAAATTTCAATATTTTTAAAAGTATTCATAAAATTCATTTTTTATTTAAAAATTTAAATAAAAAATGAATTTTTCAATATTTTGTAAGAATTTAAATTACTTTTGAAACAATTGTTTTTTAAAAATAATTTTCTATAGAATTTAAATTACTAAAGAAAATTATTTTTAATTTTAAAAACATTTTGAGTATTTTGAAGTGAACTTTGAAGTTTTGAAGTTTTGAATTTTGAAGTTACTAAAGAAAATTATTTTTAATTTTAAAACCATTTTAAGTATTTTGAAGTGTTCTAAAATATTTTAAAGTATTGGAAAGTATTTGAAAATACGTTACAGTAATTTTAAGTATTTTTAAATATTTTGAAGAATTTAAAAATATTTTACAGAACTTTTAAGTATTTTTAAATGTTTTCAAGTATTGGGAAGTGTTTAGAAATAGTTTAAAGTAATTCTAAGTATTTTAAATATTTTGAAGAAATTTTAAATATTTTTATGTATTTTGTAATATTTTGTAGAATTTTGGAATATTTTGAAGAATTTTTAAATATTTTGAAGTAGTCTGAAGTAGTCTGTAGTATTATAATACTTTTATAATATTTTAAAAGAAACTAATACTTTAAAATCTATTCATACTTTAAAATACTTCAAAATACTTTAAAGTATTTCAAAATATTTCAAAGTATTTCAAAATATTCGTAAAGTATTTTGAAGTATTTTAAAGTATTTTAAAATATTTGAAAGCAATTTTAAGTACATTAAAAAATTTTGAAGTATTTATATATATGCTTTTAAATACTTTTAAGTATTCTAAGATACTTTGTAGTATTGGGAAGTATTTGGACATATTTCAAAGTAATTTTATGTATTTTAAAATATCTTGAAGAGTTTTTAAGTACTTTAAAATATTGTAAAGCATTTTGAAGTATTTTACAGTATTTTTAAATATTTTGAAGAGTTTTTGAGTATTTAAAAGTATTTTTAAGTATTAAGATGCAGAAGAATTTTTTTTAAGTGCATTAAAATATTTTGAATTATTTTTACGTGTTTTTCAATATTTTTAAGTAGTTTAAAGTAGTTTTGAGTATTTTGGAGTATTTTGGAGTATTTTGGAGTATTTCATAGAAATTTTGAGTATCCTTACACATTTTGAAAAGTTTTTAAGCATTTTAAATCATTTTCAAACGATCCCTTTGTCCCAAAAATATTAATTTATCTACGTAACAAGTATTAACTTCTCTATTATAATTCTTTAAAACAAAATTCGAAGATTTCTTTACTACAATACATTTTTAAAGAATTGAAACAAGCAGAAAACAATTCATCGAAATAAACATTGAGAACTTTCAAAACCTGTACTGCGAAAAAAATACTTAGCTCACAAAAGTGCGGTATTTTTGGAATTTGACGTTATTGACGAAAATAGCATGCTATTGAAACAATAACGCATGTACCGTAAAATTTAAAGCATTATTTTTGTTTAAATTAAGATAAATAAATAACATAAAATAACATGAATTTCACAAGACCTACTTTTGAACCAATGAAAACAAAAACAAAAGAATCACACTTTTATCATCCAAATATTTTTTTCCCAACATGAAAAAAATGGTCAAATCAACGAATAAATCCTACCTGAGAGTCTGTTTCTGCGATTTTAACTCCCGACTTGGGTGTGAATTCCGGTACACGAACATTGTCGGTCATCTTGGCAATTTCGTCACGATTCCTATTGGCTGGAAGTCCATAGACTGCAGCCTTCAAATTGGCTGCTGTGAGAATATAATCTAAATGTAGAGGATTATTGACATCGAAATTAAGTGGATCGGGGCAGCGTTTAGGTCCCGACCAGAAGGGTTGTCCACTGGATGTCACCTGATCAGGCGGGAAGTTAAACAGCAGTTGTCTAATTTGATTGCTGTACTGCTCCTGCCAGTGGCAGCGAGCCCAAGCAACACAGTCTTGGAAATTCTTAGGCCTGTCGTCAATCAAGGCGGTCTTAACAGACTCGAGCACCTCCAGGGGTTGAATACCGGGCAATTTCAGGGTTCTCTCAATGAATTGTGGATCGGAAAGATACTGCGATGCGTTTTCAGCAGCCTGGCGGAAGAGTCCCTCAAAAGCGTCCCTTGCCCACTGCAGAGTGTGCTCAATAGCGTTGGGGAAATTCTTGAGTGTGCAGATTGGGATACTCTTCTCGGGTGGATCTTGAGAGGAGCTGTAGGACTCGGTGATGAAGGGCACGACGACTTGGGTGTTTCCTTTCGTTCCAAGGGTTCCCGATTCTAAGAGTGGTTTGCGATAATAGACGCAGCGTCGGTCCATGTAAATGCGCGCATCGACATTGTCCAGGGCGTTGGCGACTCCGTCGAGAGCTTCGAAGAATTCGTCGTTGTAGGTCTTCTCGGTCTCGAGACAGACGCGATTTTCGTGCGCCACGACATTCACGTTTGGATTCATGCCCTTGATTACTTTGGCAGCGGTTGAGGACTTTGATTTCTGAACGTCGCAAGGTCTGAACAAGAATTGACGATTGAGGTTTGATTTCTCGATGAAGTCCATGTCGGTGACGGTGATGCAGCCGTTTTCCGTTGAAACGCCCATCATTGCGAAATTTTTCAGGAGTTCACAGCCAATAGCGCCAGCACCAACGACGAAATAATTCAAATTGCCGAGTTTCGATTGGAATTTGCGGCCGAAGACTGCCGTTTGTAAATCGTAGCGACTTCCAATTGGTGCGCAGTCTTCTTCGGCGAGTTCTGAACGATCTGCTGGAAGACACTCGATCGCGTCAAAGTAGAGCCATTGATAAATCGGGTGGAATTTTCCTGAGCAGGCTTTCATTACTTCCTGCGCGACCACGCCACCGATCATCGCATCGATCGGATTCAAGCCGCCAGCACTCACTTTCGCAAAAGTTTCCAAAAGCTCGGTATTAAGCTCTACTTCAGAGCCGATTTCTTCTTTCAGGCTTTTCACGACATTCACGAATTCCTTGGCATCCTCGTCGTTCCAGGGTCTAGGAGTTTGGCCTTTTTCTTCGATGAATCGGTGTAGGGCTTGGAAAGCGAGATGTAACTGCAAAAAAGAAATTGTATTATTATCGTGAAGTAATAGAATATAAAGAAAATCTTTTCTTAATGTTTTCTCGAAAGTAATAAACAATTTCAGGTTTTGTAGATTTTACAAATCTAATTATAGCTATAATCTACAATCTAATTATACCTATAATCTACAATTTAATTATACTTATCAACAAGAACAATTTTTCTAACTTTTTTGCTACAACTTTTGGGGCACGTATTTTCCACAAGAAATGTTGACATTAGTGGATATAATTAATTCAAACTCTATAGAAAATTATCTTCGAAATAAGCCTAGGATCATTAAATATTCTTAATTATTTAAAAAATGATTTTGAATTTTATAAAATATTACAAAATCCACTTATTTAAAGATCTGTGACCGTATTTTTTAAAAATTGACGAAATGACTCCAATTAGGTTTTTTAAACTCAAAATTGTATTGCTTATTGTATTGCTTATTGTATTACTACATTTATTACTTAATAAATGAAAAAAATCTGCACTTTTCATGTTTGAACAAATTTCTAATTCATAAAAAAATATGGATTGTTTCACAATTCTTATCGACAGTGTTAAAAATATTTATAAATATGTAATATATACAAATTACTAATAAAAATAAAATTCATCTTAGAGCAAAAAAATTTTTTCCCTAAAGAAAAAGTAATTATTAATTTTGGAAAAACTTAATAAATATTATAATGTAATCATTAATAAATCATAAAACATCATAATTGAGTTTCTGAATTGTTTTAAAAAATTCTTAATTAATCTTCGATGAGTCAATTGTAACACAGTTTAGATTTTGTCTTGTTTTTTTTTTATTTACTACGTTATATATGTATATATTTTTTTTCTTTCCTTTTTCTTTTTGTGAATTAATTTTCTTTATCTATAATATTGTTAATTTTATCTTCGTTACTTTCTATAAATTTATTTAGCGATATACCCTACATGGTTCTTTATGACTGCGGGTATTGTATATTTGAATAAATAAATGAATAAATTTCTTTTTGCATTTTTAAAATCTTTTTCTTTTAAATAACAAAATGAAAAAATTGATGAAAAGTAAGAAAATTGAAGAAAATCGCCTACAAAGCTCAAAAAGTCAAGGAATTTAATAAATAAACAAATAAAAATGAAACTAAGAAAATAAATTGAACAGGTAGAGAATTTTTTTCTAGTAAATTCTAATAATTTTAAAACTATTAGAATGACAGGGTGTCTACTAATTTCGCCCAACAAAATTCCCGGTCATTTCCCGGTTTTTCCCGGTCTCTTTTGAATTTTTTCACGGTTCATTTTCAATTGTCAAAACTGAATTATTTAAAATACATATAAACATAAATTTTTATCTACAAAGAATAATTTTTTTTCATTTTAAAATATTACGCTTATTTTACACTAATACATTTTTTTAACTTACTTAATTCTTTATTTAAAATATATT
>WNHD01001507.1:0-18989 GCA_011057455.1 Ganaspis sp. Gsp50 | reverse complement strand
ACGTTTTCCAAAAATTCATATTGTTCCTGAAAAGTGTAGTGTTTCCAAAGAATCTTAAAATTCGTGTCTTTTAGATCCGAATCGTCTCAAAAAAAGAAAGTGCGAAAAAAGTTTCAGGAACACCTTGAAATTTTAAAAAAAGTAAAAAAATTTCATGTTTTCCAAAAATTCATATTGTTCCTGAAAAGTGTAGTGTTTCCAAAGTATCTTAAAATTCGTGTTTTTTAGTTCCGAATCGGTTAAAACAAAGAAAATGCCCAAAAAATTTCAGGAAAACCTAGCAATTTTAAAAAAAGTAAAAAAATTTCACGTTTTTCAAACATTCATATTGTTCCTGAAAAGTATAGTGTTTGGAACGCATCTTAAAATTCGTGTAAAAAAAAGAAAATGCAAAAAAAGTTTCAGGAACACCTTGAAATTTTAAAAAAAGTAAAAAAATTTCACGTTTTCCAAAAATTCATATTGTTCCTGAAAAGTGTAGTGTTTGCAAAGTATCTTAAAATTCGTGTCTTTTAGATCCGAATCGTCTCAAAAAAAGAAAATGCGAAAAAAGTTTCAGGAACACCATGAAATTTTAAAAAAAGTAAAAATATTTCATGTTTTTCAAAAATTCATATTGTTTCTGAAAAGTGTAGTGTTTAAAACGTATCTTAGATTTATTGTTTTTTAGTTCCGAATCGGTTAGAAAAAAGAAAATGAAGACAAAGTTTCAGGAACACCTTGAAATTTTTAAAAAAGTAAAAAAATTTCACATTTTTCAAAAATTTATATTGTTCCTAAAATGTGTAGTGTTTCGAACTTAAGTTAAAATTCGTGTGTTTTTGTTCTGAATCGATTAAAAATAAGATAATGCCAAGAAAGTTTCAAGAACACCTTTGGAAAATATATATGTATATATAGGTATAAACTTTCAGTAGTATAGAGAATTTGTAGAAATTCTACGTAGAAATTCTCTAGAATTTCAATATTTATTCCATGTAATGTTTTGAATAAAGATTACATACAAAACTCGTGGAAATTCTATATGAATTAATTAAGGTTCTATAATATTCTTCTAAAAATTCTACATAAATTCTGTAGAAACTCTACAGAAATGTTTCAAACGCCGTAGAGAGTTTGTATAAAGTTTGTAGAAATTCCTTAGCATTTCCGTATAGATTTAGTAAAAATTCCATATTAGAACTTCATAAAATCTCCGTAGAAATTTTGATAAAATCTTATGAATATTCTGTGAAAATTGTGTGGTAATTGTTTAAGAATTGTGTGGAAATTTTGTAGAAATTCTGTAAAACTCAAAAAATTCCTTAAAAATTCTATACAAACTGTGGAGAAACAGGTAGAAACTGTATAGATGGGTTTCCGTAGAAATTCTGTATAGATTTAATAGTAAAAATCCTCTTGGAAATTTTAAAAAATTTTCTTACAAATTCTACAGAATTTTTCTAAAAATAAACAATAAAACACCGTCGATGAAACTCTGTAGAATTTCTGTAGAAGTTATATAGAAATCTTAGTTATTAATAATATGTAATAATAATAATAATTATTATTATTGTAAATTATTATCATAACTATTATTATTACTTAATTCTTCAATATAATAAATTTAATTAAAAATTATTGTTATTTATTTAAATTATCGCAAAATAATGATCATAATAATAAATACTAACAATAATTATAACAATAATAGTTATAACAATAATAATTAAATGAAAAATAGTAATAACAAAATATTAATAAATAACAATTTTAAGTGAAATAACAGTTCGACTCGAAATAATAGTGAATATAAAATAATAATCGAAAATGATTTAAGAAAACGATTACACTAAAAAAATATCAAATTTCAGATCAATGACGAAATGAATCCGGAACCGAAAGCTTCAAGGATAAAAATAGTTGAGACTAGAATGACGTAGTCCTTAGTCATTGAGAGAAGGGAAATTTCCGCGATTTATATTATTTTTTGTCACATCTTTTTTTCAGCAGAAAAACATTTTGAAGATTTATTTTTTGTCTTTATTCTTTCGACGTAGAGTTCATTGACCAAGTAAACTAAAATGCAAATGGCAAGGCGACCCTGATAATAAAATGTTACATTAGTTTGTAAGAAGTTCTATTTAAAATTCCTGACTAGATTATTTTTTTAACAAAACCAAAAAACCTGTTTTTCCGCATAATTACTAATTGATTAGATTATTACGCAACATCTTACCAAAATTAATTCTAAAAATTTGTCATCTTTAAGAAAGTGAATTACATTATGTAGAATTAATTCCATGTTTCGAATTAATTTAATTGACCTTTTAGTACTAATTTTTCCGCCAAGTAGAAAATTTATACTTAAAATTCTTTAGAAACAAAGACTTGTGTATTTGAATTCGTCCAAATTTCAACGTTTCTAAATTTAAAACTCTCCAATCCCAAAATAATTACATACGTAAAATGCTTTCACGGAAATTCTCATATATGTGATGTATTTACGTTAGAAATTCTATACGGGAAATCATTCCATATGTATGGAAATCATAAATGCAATGGAAAAAATTTCGAGTGGAAATTCCACGTAGAATTTCCACGTAGAATTTCCACGTAAAAGTCATGTGGAACTTGATATAGAATTGCAATGTAGAAGCCTAACTTAATTTCTTTGTGGAGTTTCCATGTGGAAATTCCATATGGAAGTTCTATGTGGAAATTCTATGTGGAAATCCCACTTAGAATTTCTATGTGAAAAGTCATGTGGAATTTAATATAGAATTTCCATGTAAAAATTTATGCGCATATTTCAATTAGAGACTAATGTATTTTTCCTTGTGGAGTTTCCACGTGGAAATTCCATCTCCCTTCCCTGTGGAAATTCATGTAGATTTTTCTTTTGGATTTCTTTGTGGAATTTCGTTCTATTTGGAAATTCATGTTGAAAATAAGTAAAAATGTATATAGAATTCCCTTCTGGAATTTCCACGTGGAAATTCCAAATCAAAATTCCACATATGATTTGCATCTGAAGAGCTATATGGAATTTAACATAAAATTCCCGTGTAGCAATTTCTGCGCAATTTCCATGTAGAACACAATATATAATTTCCTTCTGGAGTTTCCATGCAGAAATTCCATGTTCTTTTCATCTGGAAATCCATCTAGATTTTTTTTTTCAATTTTCTCGTCGAAATTCCTTTTAAAAACCTCTATTTGAAAATTCAGGTTGAAAATATGTAAAAATTTGTGTAGAATTCTGTTATAAAATTTCTACGTGGAAATTCCATGTAGAAATTCCATGTAGAAATTCCATGTGGACTTTCCGTATAAAAATTTCATGTTGCTTTTTTGTGGAAATCCATTTGGATCTTGTGTTTTTATTTTCTTCTGGAAATTCGTTTTAAAAAACTCAATGTGAAGATGTATGTAAATTCCCTTGTTGAATTTCTATGTGGAATTTCCATGTAGAAATTTATGTAGAATTTTTATGTGGAAACGTATGCGGAATTTTTATGTGAAAACGTATGCGGAATTTCCGTGCGTAGAAATCTCGTGTAGAAATTCGATGTGGAAGTTTCATATGGAAACTCCATATGGAAATTCTATATGGAAATTCTATATGGAAAATATATATGGAAATTCCATGTGGAAATACATGACTTTCAAATTCTCTTGTGGAAATTTCACATTGCCATGTTTTAATAACTTTGTATTAATAATTGCAATTATTATCATTATTATTATCATTATTATTATTATTATTATTATTATTATTATTATTATTATTATTTTATTATTATTATTTTATTATTATCATCATTATTATTATATGTTACAACTAATATCATACATTTTTTTTTATTTTTCCTCTGCTAGACTACAGTTTAATCTAAATTAAGAAAATTAATTGAGATTAAGTTTGGAAGGGATTTTTAAGAAAAGAAAGTAGAACATTGGACTTACTAATACTAATTACCACACACCTGGTTTACGTTCTGGTCTCATTACTCATCCAAATTCGCCTGGTCTTCTGCATAAGACTAAATAGAACGCGGAAGGTCTGCCAAAATCTATCACCGACACAAAGTCTATCAAAAGTGACCCTTTCAACTTTACTTTTTGACCGTGACTCATTCCTATAAAAGTATATTCAATATTAATAAACACTTCTTAAAATTATCCAACTTTTCCTTTAACATTGTTATCTCAATTCATAGAAACATTTTACATATTATAATTATATATTTGCTTTTTTAACATTTTATTTACAAAGTAAATAAATATATAAAATATTTGCAATTTATATTATTTATTTTTTCTTAATTTATTATTCTGATTTATAACTAATTTTATTTCTATTACTAATTAATTATAAATAATTATTTTTACATTAATTAGCGGATTTAAAATATTCTTATATAAATAAATAAATTTTTACTTAACATGATTGACATAACAAAAAACTGATTTTTGACTTTATTTGTCCTAACATTTATATCATGTTTAATTAATTAGATTAATAATATTTCGATTAATATTATTTCAATCAACATATGCGTGTGTTCGTGAGGGTCAAGGGGGCAATGCCCCCCTCTCTAAAGGACATTGATTTGTATGGGAGAGAGAAAGATAGCATTATAGTGTTATCTCTTTCTCTCTCACTTATAACTTCTTCTAAAAACTTACACTGATAGAAATAATTGCTACTATAAGTAAAAGAATTACCAAATTTTGGGTGATATTTACTAAGTAGTTGGTTAATTTTACTATAGTTTTGTTTTATTAAATCAACAAAGAAAATGGTTAATTTTACTATTTTTTTTTTGCTTAAATTAACAAAGCAAATTTAATTTAATTAATAAAACAATTTGGCAGCAAACGAACTTCTTTTCCATTTCAACTGGTAATTAAATTTCTATTTTAAAAATTCTAAGAAGTTTGTGAAAAACGTATTTTCTTTTGACTTCCGGAAAATAGTTTCTTGGCAACTTATTAAAAGTGACGAGCAGTTTTCAAAACACGATTTTACGTTTTGAATGAAATGATTTAAATATAGAAAATCTTGTATATCTTTTCGATCATCATTCACAGAAAATATATTTTTTAGAACAAAATTATTTTTTTGTCAGATAAAACTTCGTGAATCGATATTTAAACGAAATATTATTAATATTTATTTTACACAAAATATTATTAATATTTATTTTAAACAAAATATTATTAATATTTATTTTACACAAAATATTATTAATACTTATTTTACACAAAACATAAAACAATTCCTGTTTTATACACATTTTTTTAGGAACTTCTATAAATAATGAAACATTATAATTAATTAAATTTGCAAATATTAATTAAATTTGCAAATATTAATTAAATATTAATAAAATAATTAACAATGTTATTTCTCAATTTTACAGGTGTCCCCGCACATCCAGGAAAATGTCGGAGACACAAGGTAGAAATTATGAAATATTTTTTACTATAATTTATAAAATATTTTACTTGTTTTTTTTTTGAATTTTTAAGAAAGTCCTTTCATTCAAAACTAACTCTCAAACATTTTATGAATATTATTTATGATCTACTGAAAACATTTTTCAACTTTTTACCTTCTTGGAAAGATGGCACCTAATGTACCCCTTAGGTACAAAACTTTAATTTTATGAATTAAAAATAAATTAAAAATTCTTCAGCTTTCAGATAAATAATATTTAATATTATTTTTTCATTATTATCATCATCATCATTATTATTATTATTATTGTTACTATTATTATTATTATTGTTACTATTATTATTATATTTGTAAATTAGAATATAATTATTATTATTCATATTTTTGTTCCAGATATTCAGTCCACAGAAAGCAAAGAAAACAGTGACTCTGAAGGTTCAAGACCAAGAAGCAACTTGGACGAAGAAAAAGAATCTTCTTTTGATGGATACCAAACACCAAAATCAGGTTTAATATTATTTTCCACCTGTTATTATTTAAAGACCTTTAAAAAGACATTTTTAAACATTTTTTTTTAATTATTTATCAAAAAATCCGTTTTTCTTACATGAATTAATAAATTGAACGCAAATGCCAGAAATAAACAACAATATATAGTTGCGCCGTCAGGTCTCGTCGGCTTTGGGAGAACGTCACACAAGACGAGTGACTTAAAATAAATCTCAAGAGAATCCCCGGTTTTAAATAAAACCGGGTTACCGACTCGCGTAACAAAACTCTAAGAAAATATCACCATCTCAAATCCCTCTTAAACCTTTCTATACCCAGATTGTTTAAAACAGTTTATTATTTATTTTTAATCATTAGTCCTTATTAGTAATTAGTATTATTTATTTTTAATATTTAGTTTATTTATTTTTAATATATAGTTTATTTATTTTTAATATTTAGTTTATTTATTTTTAATATTTAGTTTATTTATTTTTAACAATTAGTTTATTATTTATTTTCCATAATTAGTTTATTTATTTATTTATTTATTACAAAACTTATTTAGTAAAAACAATATTTGCATTTAACTGTCTTTTTCTGAAAAGAAACCCCTTGATAACAGTTGAGAAAAAAAGCCATGAACTTTACTTTCGAAGGAGAAATTTAACTTGGGCGACCCGGGGTTTAATTTCCTCTCGTAGGGAATGCAATCAGCAACGTCCGCGGAATAGTAAAGAAATTCTTTCCCGTGGTCTTTCAGAGAGCACACCGACGCCAAAGAGCGACGAACCGGAAAAGAATGTTGGCAGCGTCGACTCAAACGCGAAGCCCCCAACGAACGCAACTTCGGGGATAGCAGATCAACAGCAGCAGCAAAGTAAACTCGGTGAGTGCAATTTACTGCCAGTATTAGTAGAGCGTCTGCGGTCAGCTCTGGAGCTCTCCTGCTCCAGTCGAAGTAGCGAGGACCAACTCCCCCTCGAGGACTCCGGTGTCGATTCCGAAGAAGACCTTCGCAATTGGGCATCTGGCCTCAACACCTCCGTAGACCAGCAAATCACCAAACCAAAATTGGACCTCAAATTCCTAGAAGAACTCCTCCTGTCCGACATCCAGACCGCTTTGGCTCGTCTCCAGGACACCTTGAAGCGCGCCGATATAAACGCTCTCACCAAATACAACTCAACTCTCGACTCCACCAACAAACTTCACCTCCTCCGTCTCATCTCAAACCTCCTCGCCAAGCTAAAGATCCCAGAGGAAGCCGTCAAGCCCCCCAATCCAACCGACAAGCCCCAAGTGCAAAGGAGGAACCGCTCCGAAAGACACACGATCGGAGTCTCCACGGAGGAACTCGCCAGAGCCAGAAAGTGGCTCGAGGAACGGAACCTAAGTCCACAAACCGATTTCCGACACCTGGATGATAAAGTCCCGGAGAGTGCTAAGGACTCCGAGAAGTTCCCGACAGAGGATAAAACAACACTAGAAAAACAGTTCGGTCAAGTGCACGAGAAGTACATCAAGGACGCGATAAATCAACAACAAAGTCTTCAAAACAGACTCCGGGAACCGAAGGACACTTTAGAGAGACTTTTAGAAAATTCGGAGGACTCCCAATTGGAGGACTCCCGACAAGATTACCGACAGGATTACCAACAGGACTCCCGACAAGATTACCAACAGGATTACCAACAGAACCACCAACAGGATTACCAACAGAATCACCAACAGAATTATCAACAGAACCACCAACAGGATTATCAACAGAACCACCAAAAGGGTCATCAACAGAATTATCAACAGAACCACCAACAGGATTATCAACAGAACCACCAACAGGATCAACAGAACCATCAACAGGATTACCGACAGGATTATCAACAGGACTACCGACAGAATTACAGTGAGCAGGTTAGTTTTCCGTTTTACCAACAACCCACTGCTCCCAAGTATAACAAGTTCCTTGCAAAAAAGTCTAGGTTAAAGAGAGCGAACACGATAGACATCCCCAATTATTTGAAGATCCAAGCAGACCGACAGAATAGTGGCTTTTCGCTGAGAAGACCAATTGACATCAGCGACAAGGTTCTCGCGAACGGAACCAGTGTCATCCCTTCCTTTCAACCCAAAACCGAAAACGATCGTAAGTTTCTGGCACTCATCAACAAGAACAACGACACCGGACCACCCGCTACTTCTGCCCCTTTCAAAAGCTTCAGCTACAGACAAAATTCGGTGGCTGACAAAAACTGGAACAACCGGTTTTCACATATAAAAACCGCGTTTGATAAACCAGTGGACAAGAATCCAGATTCTGACGACAACGGTCCTAAGATCGACAACGGTCCTAAGTTCGACAACAGTTCTAAAATCGACAACAGTTCTAAAATCAATAGTCCTAACGTCAACAACACTTCTAACATCAACAACACTTGTAACATCAGCAACACTTCTAACATCAACAACACTAAGATCAACAACAATCCTAAGATCGATAACAGAAGGAGATCCACCGGCAACGAGGTCGTCGGATCTTTAAGACTGACCTACGGACCGAATGGTTTCACCCACGCGCCAACATCACCGTTCCAGAAAATAGAAAAGCTCCAAAAAGCAGAAATTCCCGCTTTCTTGAAGCCTGGATATATTCCCAAAAGCGGGAGCAATCTGCAGGCTAAGGTAAAGATGTTTGATCAGGAGCAGAATGTCCCGCCTCCTCCACCTCCTCCAAGGAGCAAAGGAAAACTGGCAAAAACAGCGGAAAATATTTTCAACGCCAATGAGGATGACCGACACGTGGCTGAAAATGGCCACATTAATTACCAATCGTTTTGTAAACAGTTCGCCCCAAAAGGATCCGGTCACCTAGAACTAGCAAAGTCCAAATTTACGGGTGAGGATGAAAAGTTTGCTAAAGATCCGATTAAAAAACTGCCTTTTATCACCCACGAGAATGGTACTTTCCAGAAGTCGAAGCAAAAGCTGCTGAAGATGCAACAGGATGAAAGCTACGAGCCGCAGAAGCACTACCAAAAACAGTATGACGTTTATCCGGTCAACGTGAACCCGGCAATTTCCAACATTATGCATAAATACGATCAGAGACAGGACCAGAGGGTTCGAAACCACCCGAGACAACGCTTTGAAAATATGGACCAAAACAGGAGACGTGACTTCAACAAGTTTTGCAACGAACCGGATCGAAGTTCCGTTGGTGTACAAACCGGGGTCGAAAACTGTCAGAACAGGTTCAAGAACTCTGAAGCTAAACGAAAATCCCATAACGCGTCTGTCCAAACTTCGGAGTTGTATGACAATTCGAAGAAGACGAATCTAGGAACGAATTTAAGCATGAGTCTAGGGATGAATCCAGGAACGAATCTAAGCCTGAATCTAGGGATGAATCCAGGAACGAATCATTACTACCCGGAAAATCAGGAGTTCAGAAGCCATGGATGTCCGGATCATTATGCAAATAGGAGGGATTCAGAAGTCGGAAGAAATCGTTTAGGGGACGTGGGACTGGTGAACAGAAGCGATGAATACAAGAGAGCGTCAGAGTCTTCAAAAATGCGGATGAGCGCTTCTGGAATGGAGTCCACAAAAGGTGTAGTAAAACTTTCGAAGAATTCTGTGGATCCTTCTAGAATGCCAGTAGATGGTTCAAGAATTTTGATGGAACCCTCAAGAATAGCAGTAGAACCTAGAGTGTCGGTGGATACCACAAGAATATCGATGGACCACCCAAAAGTGCGAAAGGACGCTTCTAGAATGGCGACGGATCCCTCAAGAATGCCAATGGACGCTGCTAGAATGGCGGAGGATACCTCGAAAATGCCAATAAACGCTTTTAGAATGGCAGAGGATACCTCAAATTTGTCACTGGATGCTTCTAGAATGTCGGTGGACCCCTCAAGAATTCCACTGGGCGCTCCTAGAATGGCGGCGGACCCATCAAGAATGCCACTCGACGCTTCTAGAATGTCGGTGGACCCCTCAAGAATGCCACTGGACACTTATAGAATGTCGGTGGAGCCCTCAAGAATAGTGACAGACCCCTCGAAAATGGCACTGGACGCTGCTAGAATTACGGATGATACCTCAAGAATTGCACTGGGCGTTCCTAGAATGACAGCGGACCCCTCAAGAATGACACTGGACGTTTCTAGAATGGCGACGGATCCCTCAAGAATGCCAATGGACGCTTCTAGAATGGCGGCGGACCCCTCAAGAATACCAATGGATGCTTCTAGAATGTCGGTGGATCCCTATGGATTTCCAAAAGATGCTTCTAGGATGTCGGCGGAATCCTCAAGAATGCCAATAGAGGCTTCTAGAATGCTAACAGACCCTACAGGAATGTCGTTGGACCCCTCCAGAATGTCTACGGATCTTTCAAGGCTTCCACTGGAGACCTCCAGACTATCAAGTAGGCCTGAACATCCAAAAATTCTCCCAGACCATACGGGACACGAATCTATTCGGTTTTTCGAACAACCCAGAGAACCATCCGAACAAACCGGACCTCCAGTTCCAGAGCGTTCTAATTACAACAACGTTCTTCTTAGGAACTACAAATCCGACCAGGTTCCGAGATCCAAAAGTTCATATTACGACTGTGAAGAGAGCCAAGTTCCTCCGATCCCCATACGAAGAAACTCCCTCGATAAGATTCCCCAACATTACTACGAAGAATCAAAACCCCTGGAAGACGAATTCTTCCCCAACTTGCAGCACATCCAGAACCAAGACATCAGCCCCGACGGAGTCGTCACAAGATACGCTTCTGCAATAGCAACCGTCTCCTCAGTCCCCGAAAGTCCCGAACCTTTCGAAGAACCAGTAATCCCTCCCTATCCCGAAAACCTGGACATCCAGAAAATGGAAATGCTGGACATTTCGAGAGCTGATAAGCTGGGTCTTCAGAGAGAGAAACTGGATCTTCCGAGAGAGAAACTGGATCTTCCGGGAGAGAAACTGGATCTTCCAAGAAACCAACCGGATCTTCATAATAGGGTAGACATCCCAAGAATTGACATTTCGGACATCCCGAAGGCGGAACCACAATCCAGCTTCGAAGATATTCAGAGACATAATCTTCTTCAACAAAATCTCAGTCGCAGATTGCAGGAGCAGAACAAGAGTCCTACGAGACTTTCCCAAGACGGAAGCCACGGGAGTCCTTTGTTCAACGAATCTAGGTCCCCAACCAGTCCATCTTTCCTTTTCGGGAACAAGGGAGTTTTGAAGTACGGAAGCGAATCCGGAGAAGGTAGAAGAACACAAGAAAAGATCAACATGTTTGAAGATATAAACAATCCTCCGGTGAAGAGGCATTTTAAACCTTTGAATGTGCCTCGAACTGATTTGAATCCTCCGAAGATCAACGTGGTGAATCCTTCAAAAGTCATACAGCCAAAATTCAAAATCGAGAGGGCTCCGATCTTGAACAGCGTCAGTCCTGTGGACTCGAGTGATGAGTATTTGATGTCCTGTGCCAGCAAACCGTCAAGAAACATTGTCCTGACTAAATCAGAATCCTGGCACCAGCTGGCAATGTCGAAAAACAATCTTCAAGTGCCTCCTGCTAATTGCAGCTCTTTGCTGAAACCTCCCAAACCGAAATCTCCTTCTTCTTTGAGACGGTCAAAACAATTTGAGGCTTCTTCTTCTTCGGACAATATTAAAAAGATGGAGGAGAGGATCCAAAGGTATTTCCAAGGCCCTGGAGGCGCTTCTGTCGAGACGAAGAAAGAGGTGAAGAACAAGAGAGCCTTATCTGTGAAGAAAAATGCAAACAGCTTGATGAGGAGTCACACAATGCCTCATTTGTATGACGATAAGATTTTTGATGAGAGCACCGACGTGGAAAAGGCGTTCGACTCTCTGTTCAAGGAAACAACTCGAACTGATAATCGATACTAGAAGTGCGATTCGTTCTCTATTCGCGCTCATCAAAATCATATGTTTTTGTTTAATAAGTAACCAATTAGTGCGTCTTTGCAAGAACTTAAAATTAACGAAAACTTCAGCGGCTCCGCGCTGAGTTTTAGATGCTGTGATAGCCGAAAGCCTATTTTTTATGTCGTGTCTGATGTGTGTTTCCGAAGCCATGGAGTAAAGATGGACGTTAGTAAACTCGAGGCAGACCCAATAAGCAGTGAGTTTTTACCTCATTTCTTGGGATAATTCTATTTCTTTCCTTAGAGCTGCAAGTGCCACTAATTAAAACTCAATTACCCTTGTAACCAGCGAGTTAAAAATAACTGGGCTATCAGGGAAAAATACTAATGACACCTTTAGGAAGAGATATTATTCAATCCGTATTGAAAACGATGCAGTGTCAAAAGTGGTTGAAAACATTGTCACTTTTTTGTGTCGATAAAGAAACAATTTTTAAATATTTGGTTTATGTTTTGATCTTTAGAATTCTAGTGTCCTAGATAAAATTTATACTGAAGAAGTTGTGTTCTTTTTAGTTCAGGATGATTTGGACAAGCACAGAAACATTTGGACAAGCACAGAAACATTTGAACAAGTGCCCAATAATTTCGACAAGTTTTGGGTCATTTGAACATTTTTCGAATAATCTGGACAAGTTTCGAATAATTTGGACAAGTTTCAGATAATTTGGACAAGTTTCAGATAATTTGGACAATTTTCGAATAATCTGGACAAGAATCTAATAATTTGGACAAGTTTCAGATAATTAGGACAATTATCTAATCATTTGGACAAGTTTCAGATAATTAGGACAATTATCTAATAATTTGGACAAGTTTCAGATAATTAGGACAATTATCTAATAATTTGGACAAGTTTCAGGTAATTAGGACAATTTTCGAATAATCTGGACAAGTATCTAATAATTTGGACAAGTTTCGAATAATTTGGACAAGTTTCGAATAATTTGGACAAGTTTCAGATAATTTGGACAATTTTAGAATAATCTGGACAAGAATCTAATAATTTGGACAAGTTTCAGATAATTAAAACAATTATCTAATAATTTGGACAAGTTTCAGATAATTAGGACAATTATCTAATAATTTGGACAAGTTTCAGGTAATTAGTACAATTTTCGAATAATCTGGACAAGTATCTAATAATTTGGACAAGTTTCGAATAATTTGGACAAGTTTTGAATAATTTGGACAAGTTTTGAATAATTTGGACAAGTTTCAGATAACTTGGACAAGTTTTGAATAATTTGGACAAGTTTCAAGTAATTTGGACAATTTTTGAATAACCTGGACAAATTAAAGTTTAATTTCAGCAATTTGTGGATAATTTTAATATGTAGGCGACGTTTTCAACACTATTTTGGACTAAAACATTTTCAATAAGGAATCAGTAATTAATTTTAAAAAATCAGTTTAAATCTGTTCATTTATATATTATAAAACATTCACTAATTAAAACTTTTATTAGCTTACTCTTTACATTAGTTCTTTCCTTTTATTTTATTTTTTTCCTTATTATTTTTCTATTATTATTTACCTTATGAACTTATTATTATTTTGCGCTCTAAAAATTTTTTTTAATATTCGTCACTCGTCATTTTTAATTACGATATTTGAAATCTAATTTATTTTTATTATTAATTATAGTAATATTTTATCTTGGTTAAAAATAAGAATTTTTCTTTGTCTTTTTGTACTTTTTTGAATTCTATTTTCGTTTCTTCCATTATTTCTACCACTTTGAACAACATTTCTTAAAAACAATTTTTAATTTTCCTTTATTAACACTTACCTTTTTTCGTTTGGACCATTTCCTATTTTTGAAAAGCTTGTTTGCATTCTTCTCTTTATTTTTGGAGAAAGGGCTTTCATCTTTTTTTTTTTTAAATAAAATTACTCTAAAAAGTTAGTCCAATTAACAATTATGCAGTTTTTAAAAATAAAATTCTCTGGAATTCACGAAATATTTATATACACAGGGTGTCAAATTGTCACAATCTCAAGGTTTTGAAGGAGGCGACTGCGAGTCAGAATTATAAGTCAGATATACGTAGTATGTACCTAATTTTAGACTCACAATTTGAATTTCAGCATTGAAACCTTTTTTAATTTATTAATTCTCAATATTAACTGAGTTTTGTGAAAGTATTATTTCGAGTACTAAGATTAGACTAGACCTGTAAAATTAAGAATAGTGACTAACAAAGAAATAACAGAGTATAAAGAATCAGAAACTAAAATCTCTAAAAACAGAATACAAAATTCGGACTTTTTAGCAGTTTAATCCAGTTATTCTTTTGAGATAAAATTAATTTATTTTTTATTTTAAAAGTAATTCTTCTTGAAATTAAACTTTCTTTTTCAAAATTAAATTCTTGTTTATAAAAATTTGGATTTATTTTTTTTTTTTAAATTAAAATTTTTTTTTAAAAAAATAAATTTATAAATTTTTCAAGAATGCTATTCTTAACACTGAGAGAAAACTATACTTGAACTTGAAAAGGATTTAAGATTATGTTGTTTATTATTCTGGTATTTGTACAAAAATAATAACGAAATAGTTTTTCTATTTCTCCAACTCACTCAGAGATCAAACAGAAGGTACTCTTATTTGACAAAAATATGCAATAAAAGACCAGAAAAATCATACAACATCATAAATCATTTCTTCTTCTTCTTCTTCTTTTCGTCCTCTTCAGAAAAGAGGAACCAATAGACTAGGTCTGGGAAAGAATCCCAAATCATTTACTGTTAAGAATTTTTGGTTAGGCAACTAATAGACCTTCTCATTTTAATTTTGTGTCCTCTTCTACCACATACAATGACACATGAATAAGAAGAAGACAAAGAAATAAAATGAAAAGGTCAATGACCCAAGTTTAATTTTAAAGGCTATGATTATGCGAATAATAGAGAGCTGTGCACTGTGACCATTTTTTTGACATGGGACAACATCTGACATGTCCAAAGTTGTCGTAAAACCGTGGCGCACTACTCTCTACTATATTCGCATAATCATAACCTCTAAAATTTCACTTGAGTCATTTGTCCATCTGAGTCAATTCTCGTCTTTTCGATTTTTTGGGCCTGCGTAGAATAAAACTGGAACGGGATCTATCCTTTTCTAACTTATATGTCTGTCTTTCTCGGAAAAGGAAAGATTTATGAGTTAGAAAAGGACAGTTTCCGCTTCCGTTTTATTCTGCTTAGGCCTTTTCCCACATATATTTCCTTTCTAACGTTTGTTTTATTCCATGTTTATCATTTTTGTGAAAGAAAATCTTTCGCCAAGTGAATTGGAGGAATAGAAATATCTATTCCGTTAATTCTTTTGTACAAAATACTAGAATAATAAACAACATAACCTTAGATTCATTTTTATATGCATTTCAGTCACATAACCTACTATAAAAATAGTTAGGGCCAACGCAGAATAAAACATAAACGGAAGCGGTCCTTTTCTAACTTATAGGTCTGTCTTTTTCCAACAAGGACAGAACTATAAGTTAGAAAAGGACCGCTTCCGTTTACGTTTTATTCTGCGTTGGCCCTTAATTATGTGCCTTCAATCAGGAATAGTAGTTTTAAATCTGATTTCAATAACATGCTGCATTAGATTAAGCATATAGTTCTCTCTCATTGTCAGTGAATCCTTTTTTAATTAAATATAAAATCCTCTTTGCATATTAAGATGATTGCAGTGAAACTAGTAAAAATAATTCAAGTAAAACAGTCCCTAGATGGAACTGCAATAATTTTACAAAAATCTGACATTCAGTACAGTACAGTCCCGGCCATAAATGCCTGCTTATTTTCCACTAGAAAAATTCTAATCTGCGAGTTTCTTTCTTTGTAGCTTAATTCTATGCCGGTTAGAAATTTTAAGGCATGGAATGAAAAGCATAGAAAGAAACTCGATGATAGAAATTGTCTATTAGAAAATAGAAAAACATTAATGACCGGGACTGTACAGTCTGGGGCATAAATGCCTATACCAAAGTTTACTAAATAATTTTTTACTTTACACACCATTTCTATCTTGTTTTATTCCATGCCTTAACATTTCTGTTATAGGTATAGAACATAATGTTAAGACACGGAATAAAACAAGATAGAAATGATGTGCAAACTAGAAAATTATCTAGTAACCTTTTGAAAGGCATATATGTCCCCGACTGTTTACAAGGTAATTTTCTACTTTGCGTATCATTTCTATATTTCTTTATTCTATTTCTATGATAGAATGTTAAGGCATGGAATAAAACAATATGGAAATGGTACGAAACGTAAAGAATTATCTAGTAACCTTTTGGAAAGCATAAATGTTCCCTACTGTACAGTCGCGGCCATATATGCCTTTACATTTTTTCACTAAAAAATTTCTATTCCGCGAGTTTCTTTCTATGTAGTTTCACTCCATGCCTTAACATTTTATATGGGCATAGAATAAAATTGCATAGAAAGAAACTCACAAAGTAGAATTTTTCTAGTGAGAAAATGTAAAGGCATCAATGGCCGTGAGTGTACAGTCCCGGCCATTGATGCCTTCCTTTTTTCTACTAGAAAATTTCTACTCAGCGAGTCTCTTTCTATGTAGTTTTATTCAATGCCCATAAGAAATTTTAAGGCATGGGGTGAAATTACATAGAAAGAAACTCGCTGAGTAAAAATTTTCTAGTGGAAAAAAGGAAGGCACAGTCACGGCCATATATGCCTTTACATTTTATCACTAGAAGAATTCTGCTCTGCGAGTTTCTTTCTATGTAGTTTTATTCTATGCTCATGTGAAATGTTAATGCATGGTTTGAAACAACATAGAAATAAACTCGCAGAGTAGAAATTTTCTAAATGTAAAGGCATATATGGCTTTAACTGTACCTAAAAGTTATTATTATCAAACCCATCTTTGAAACACGCACCACACGGCACACCTTAGAGGATCTTAGGAAACATAACAAAACCTAATAGTTCCATTTTATTTTTTTCAAAATAGAAAACAAAACGGTTTCATTCCAGTTTCTAAAATCCACTAAGGGGCAGACATTATACGAGGCTTTTTTTAATTAAACTCAAAAGATCAATATAATTAAAAAACCACTAACTTTCAAAAATCTAAAATTAACAATTTTTTAATAATTTAGTAAAATTATGAAAATAGGGGGTAATTGTTGTTTTCTATTTTTAAAGTTATGAGTTTTAATTTTAAACGAGAAAATAATACTTTTGGATAATTTTTATTAAAATTGCTTTTCATTAATTATTGACTGTGCTTGAAAAAAGCGATATTACAGATTCAACGATAATATGTTTGGGACAATGAAAGAACTATTTTTGAATAACAACTATTAGCTCAAAAGTGTATAGATTTGTTAATTAAATAATTAAGAACTTGTAGACTATTGATGTAGAAAATAGAAACTTGCTTTGTTTGAAAAGAAAATTTTTTAGAATAATAATTTATAGTTTAGATTTTTATTAATATATATTCCCTTGCAAAAGAAAAAAACAAAAAAGTTCTGTGCTAATAAAGCTACCACTTAGTTTCGATAGAAAATTAATCGAGCGTGTCTAATTGGTGCATGCGAACCCAGAGTTTTTCATTACTAAACTTAAACTTCCGGTAAATAACTTAATTAAAAGTTTCATTCTTTTCAGCACCAAAGAAGCCAATGTCACCTTTTGCGAAATTTCGCCAATTAGATCGACAAAATAGTGCACCTGTTTCGCCAAGGTAAAGGGGTATTTTGAAAATTATAACACTCGTAAATCTGCTAAAAAATTTAAAAAATTTATTTCATGTTTATTTTTTGTACACAATTAATACATAACCTAAAAGTACTTCTTTATCTTTTTCTATTATATTCAGTAGTATTCAGTCACCTTCGCGACCAATCAGGTGCAATCTACAGCGGAAAATATGAGGAAATGGAAAAAGTGGGCGGAGCTTAAGCCCCTATTGGAGTGCCTGCTCCGCTTTTGTTACAAAATTTCCGTTGTACATTACACCTTGCTGCCTGATAACTTAAAAAATACTTAACATGCTGAAAATTAAAAAATTACTCTTTTAATTTAATTTTCAAGCTTAATATATCACCTTGTCACTTTAACAAAAATATTAAATTAAGTCAGAAGCAGAATAAAACAGGAATGGAAACTGTCCTTTTCTAACTCACACATCTGTCCTTTTCCGAGGAGGACAGACATGTAAGTTAGAAAAGGACAGTTTCCGTTCCCGTTTTATTCTGCGTTGGCCCTCGCATTCAGCCGAATTTAAAATTATTTAAAAAATATATTATTCATTTTATAAAGTTGATTCTCTATTAATAAAATATAAAAATTTTCCGTAGCACTCCAAAAACGCCGGGGAAGGAATTTCAGTTCAAGTTTACGGATCCTGTGGTGCAAAACAATGCAGCACAGATAAAGGAACGACTGTTGGCGTGGTGCCGTGCCAAAACCAAAGAATACGAGGTGCGTAACTTCACGACATATTTTCAGAAAGTTATATTCACACGTTTAGTCAGCGCATTTTTATGCTCTTCGCACTACAAGGCCTTTATTCTGTTGTTCAAAATGTAAAATTAATCTACATTTCATTGTTTGCGAAGAATGGAGGACAGCTGTATCTTTGTCTTGAGAGCCTTCTTTTAAAACGTTTTTAGAACACAAATGTCCGTATATATGATTTTCTGAGAACGTATTTTGTTGAAAAGACGTTTTCAAACGTATCCATGAAACGTATCCTCAATATTCGACTTAGTTGTCTGCTTGATGCATTGTAATGAAATAGAAAAAGAGAGACATATATAATTTTCGCTTTCTTTCTCATTTCGACACAATCCGCAGTCATGAGACTTCACTGCAATTGCACTTTTAAACCTTGAGATGCTGGGCAGGTAGATAGGCAAAGATGATATATAAGAGTGAGCGTGACGGGTGACTGAGGATGCTGTCCAATGTCAGTAAAATCGTCAATTGAAAGCAAAAATATGTACAGTCGACGTCAGATATGCCTTCCAAAAAGTTACTGAAGAAATCCCCACTGTGCGTATCACTTTCTATGTTGTTTCATTCCATGACTTAAAATT